>JAJGRW010000155.1:224364-284204 GCA_025461045.1 Carex parvula
CGTGTGATGATAAGTAGATTGGCATCACTGCATGATAGGATATCTGAATTAAACTAGTCTGCTAAGTGCTAATTAATAAATAATTGCTTAGAATTATTCAGAGCATACTATTTATATACTTCAAAGGTGGGGGATATCTAATATCTAAGCCATACCTACATTTTAGCCGTTCATTCTTTTATGATTCGTATCGAACGAATATCGTGACAACATAGTCTATCTTTCCATGAGAGAAAACCAGAAACCATAATTCTATAGTCATTTTGTATCAGGATGAATTTTATAGTCTAATGGGTCTTAAAACGAAGCCACACATGCCGTCTTGTGAAGTGACCACAGAATATTCAGTTCATATCCCGTCCATTAATAAAGGCACGTGTTAGAAGAACTAACCATCATAAGCAGCACAAACCCTATGAAATACAGACGCGTTTCTCTCCATTGAGCTACTTTTCAAGCATTTGGATTTTTAAAACGGTGCCCCTTTGTTCACAAATCACAACTTCACATCCGTGCCACAGGTGGTCGGTTTCAACCCCGATGGATCTGTTCACTTTGAATTAATAGCTACTATGTTGCGGATATTTGACGCTTTTGGTTTTAACGTGGAAGAACGACGCACGTTGATGCTGCCTGGCGGTGCCACAGACCATCCTAACTGGAGAGTCCATTCATTGGTATCGACCAAATAGTATGGCCAAATGGATTTCCTATGGCTGATTCCCTGGTCAAGACATGTGTTGAGACTCCCTTTTACGTTTAGAAAAAGTTTTGATTCGTCTGAATTTTTGATCGAAAACTACACAGCAGTCTTCTTCTTTTTAAAAAAAATAAATAAATAAAGAAGAATACAGCTTCTCATTTTGCTTCTAAAAGAATCCATCAGATGTTGTAGAAATAATATGCATATTGTCTGATAATTTATCTCTTAATTACCATTATTGTATTTTCAAATAGAAAAACAGACCATAAAATTAAGAAAATCTATACTTTATAAAAATAGTTCACCTTCAAAGCTTCTTAGACATGTTATGTCACGTTCACTGCTAAATGTTTGATCTGATTCTCTCTCCTTATTTATCTTGAGCAGCTCATGTATTCTTACTTCTCTATCTCATTTAAATGTGTATTTGACACACCTATGATTTTGTGAAAATTTAAAAATACTATATATACTTTTTTGTATTAGTTTGCAAAGTTTTTTACACAATTCCTTGTGTTGTTTTCATTACAGATTGTTAGCGCTTTGAAAAAAATATTTATTTATTTTTACATTTTCATCCTATTTAAATTTTTTGATAGAAATGGTTTTCTTTTAAATTTTTTTTTTTTCTATATTTTTTTTGTAGTGAAACCCGAAATACCGCTAGTAATATTAGTTGTGCTTCTCTCCTTTTGCCGTACGTATGTCAACTTTATAACAAAAAAATAATTTTCTTAGCAAAAAAAAAAAAAGATACATAATACCTTGAAAATCTCATATTACTTTACGGGTATCCCAATTGTAGTGTTTTAGACCTGTTGTGAAGTACGGCTACCAACGCTAATTATTAAGTATTAAAAAGTATTGGCAAATGGTAAATGATTCATATTATCTAATATGATTGTTTAGAAAAGTACAACAATATTTTAAAACAAATAATAGTGTCTTTGGTATTTGTGGATGAATGCAATCTCTAGTATATTTTATTCATCAAAACAGCAAAGTTACCATTAAAAGTTGGAAAAAAAAAAAAATCAACAACATAATTGAGATGTTACGGACTAATAAACAAACTTGCAACTTTTTTTGTAAAACAAAACTGATAAAAATCCTTAATGACATAAAAAAAAATTGCAAACCTTTTGTTAATTCTACAATAAAAATTACATAGTTTGCTGGATTACATGCTATAAAAAATTATAACAGAAAATCCCAATAAATGAATGGTTTACAAACATTTTATATGTTACAATAAAAATCAATTGCTAGCTTTTGTGGGACCAAAATTTGTATACAAAGAATTTGTTGCATTAGTCATAGTAGTGAGTAGCAACAACCATTTATATTAATGCAAAAGTTCTTTAATTAATATGATAGAGAGAGAGCGAAAAAAAAAATATGAGTCCATATCCTCAATGATACGTAAAAGATTCCCTTTTACAATTAGCTATTTACGGTTGAGATTAACTCTCAGCCGGTTTGGGATTCGGGCTGACTGAGGGGGCAGTATTATTGAGCTTTGAGATTCATGCCAAGTTAAAAAGAACGGTCCAGATCAAGTAATTGTAAAAGATTCCTATTACGGTACCGTCGGTGATATGAATTCAAAAAATATACGAGGGGGCCTGCTTCCCTAATTTGGCACATCACAAATATAGTTAGGAAGAATATACATCAAACAATACATAAGGTGGCCTATTCCTTTTTTCTTTCATTTTTTTTTTCCCTGCTGTTTGTTTTGTCAAAAAAGTACATTCCGGCACTGACCCAAAAAAAGTTTAGCGCATTAAGATGAGAGTAACGGGTACGGACAAATTGGGGCTGTAAATTTCTGACCCAATTTGAAGGAGTCAATCCGACCCAACGGGTCTATTTTAATGGTTAGATGTATCGAGGTGATTTTATTAGGTCAGGTGAACAATTTTTGCCGATAGTTTTTTTAATATCCAACATTAAATAAAAAATATCAAATATATTCAGCAAAACTGTGTATTTTAAAAATGTCTAGACCGGCTATTTTTTAGCCGGTTGGAAAAAAAATACGGACCGGCCATTTTTTGGCTGGTCAGGTATTTTTTTTTATAAAAAATATTCAACCATATATTCTTATTTTATAAACTTTCAAATGAAGACTCCAATCCAAATGTCCAAACTTAATTATTGCTAGAAGCGAGACTCGAACCCGAGATATATGGTTCTCAACTTTGTCAACTACTACTACACTAGCTATTCTATCAGGGGCGGATCCAGCATTTTGCAGGGTAGGGCATGCCCTACCCTGAAATTTCAAAATTAGTTTCCAAGTACTAGGTTTTTGGATCTTGCCCCACCCTAGAAAAAACAAATGTCCTACCCTGTTGAGTTTATTTCTCGTTCTCCATGTACAAATAATTAGATTTTGACAATCAATTTTGCCCTCTTCTCTTTCTCCTCTGTAAATTTTCTTTTATTGCAATTTTATGTCGATTTTCGAATGTGTTTTTGGAGAAGAAGAGATTATTCGTCTGCATAGACGTGGAGCACATGAGCCAAGATATTGACATACTCGGTTTTCATAAACCAAACGTAGCAAATGAGATAATATAATGAGTAAAGCTGGTTGGCTTGGATTAGCGGGCCCACCAGTAAGATTAAATAAGAGAGAACAAGGGGTGCGCAACATAATGTGTTGACTGATCTGGGTGCAAGCCAACCAGCGTCCCTTTTTTCTTTTCGTTTTCTTTTCATTTGCTATTTCTTCTTCACCATTCCATAGTTATTGGATGCCTCCATTTCCTTTGATATTCTGAGTTTGCTAGTGACTTTTCATTTTCTTCTATCTTTTTCCATTTAATTTATTATATATATATATATATATTTATATTTTATATTTAGGGGTTAACACTCGGATACACAGATACTATTACCAAACTTATTTTTTGTATATCATGTTTAGATTCGAAAAACTTTGTTTGGCATGTTGATTGTTTTTTATTTAGTATCCGATTAGATATTGTACCCGCATAGATATTATCTTGCCCTACCCTGACTGAAATCCTAGATCCGCCGCTATATCCTTTTGTGTTAAAATATATATCTATTGCTATAATACAAGTGTTGGATTAGATAAACTAAAATAACAACCCGATTGGTATAATTATTTTATCTAATCCAACACTTGTATTATAGCAATAGATATATATTCTAACACAAAAGGATAGCTAGTGTATTGGTAGTTGACAAAGTTGAGAACTATATATCTTGAGTTGAGTCCCGCTTGTAGCAATAATTAATTTTGGACATAAAAAAATTGCTTCCACCTGGATTCGAACCAGGGACCTCTTCTAGTGAGGCAAAAGCTCCAACCACCTACACCAAGAATTATTTGTTCATTTGAAAGTTTATAAAATAAGAATATATGGTTGAATATTTAAAAAAAAAATATCTTTGGCCGGTCCATATTTGTATTCCAATCGGAAAAAAAAAATGACCGATTTAGACATTTTTAAAAATACTCAGTTTTGTTAGATATATTTGATATTTTTTTTAATGTTGGATATTAAAAAAATATCGGTAATTTTTGCATTTTGCGTTTTATGTGTATTGTTGGCTTATTTGAATTAAAACAAAAAAAAAAGTTATTGGTAAAATTTGAATCTACACTCTTTCAATTACAAGTGAATACTTTTTTTTTTTAAGTTTCTGAAAATTAAGAAATAAATTTATATAAGGATCGAGTCCTATATGACTTGCTCGGATCGAGTCAAGTCATGTATTTTCTGATCGGTATTGTCGGATCGGATAAACTTTGGAACAATTTGCATCTAATTGTACTATAATATATAATAGACAATGAAGTAATAATATATTTTTTTTCTTTTATGCATCTTTGCAGACACGAAGCCAGTAATAAGAAACGGTGTCAATTGATCTTTATTTTTTTTCAAATTTTTTTTACTTTTTATTCACAATTTTATATATGGTTTGGTGTAAAATAATACGGATAATATAAAATCATAAAAATTTTATATGATTGATGTTCATTAATGTATGATCTCCATAGTCAGAAAGTTTGATTCTCTCCATAGCAAGAAAGTCCGACTCTGCCTACATCTATGTAACAAGAATATAAAATCCTTTACTAAAAACACGATAAATTCATATTAGATGATATTTGCTATCTAAAGTTCTTATTATGAATGCAAGTTGCTATTTAGTATTTACTATCTGAAATTAACTTTTTTTTGTGAATCAAGTTGCCCAAATTTTTATTAATACTCTCCAAAAAAAAAATAGTAAATCTTGAAAAAAAATTAAAAATAATCTAACCACCTCACGTTGGGGAGTTTGTTTTTTTTTTTCTTTCTTTACAGATGTTTAGCTAACCGATCCACAGTAAGGCGGTTTGCTATTAAAAAAATTTATTTTTTTTATTTTTGTTAGAGATGTTTAGTGTGTATAGAATGAAGGTTTGCTATAAAAATTGGTATTTTACATATTCGAAAAATAGATATGAAAAACTTAATCGAAAAATAGATATAAAAATAGGCTCTTCCCTTTGTTTTTTGGCAACTTTAGATATGTATTTGTCAATCTTACGTCTCCAATTGGTGCATGGCGACTGTTCAAGTATTTGCATAATCACCGTTGGATCTCTGCTGGATCCAATGAGGTGTGCCAATTGAATATTGCACGGATCCAGGTAATATATAGTTTTGTTAGATTGATCGAAGTTAACTGTTTTATTTTCCCTTTTCAGAATCTGAGTTTATGTGTTAGTCGTTGAATTAGAAATTGTGAGGAATTATTTTTTAATTGAAGTATCATTTGATTTAGGATTATTTCTGGTGAAACAATTTGTTTGAATATATTTTTTGGATTTGTTTTGTGTGTTGTTCATTGGGAGGTGGTTCTTGATGTTTCGGGCTATATTAACGTAGCTACACTGTTTCGCTATCTTTGCTTGTAATAGTCTGAAAGATATTAAGTTGTTTAGAGAAATAATTTCTTGTGGAAACTGTTTAGAATGCCTCTTCGAAGTAATCTAATATGATAGGATCTTGTGGGGCATTGCACATTCCATAACAAAATTTGATCGATGTAACAGCATAGAATCCGATCCTTGCAAAGGATCAGATGATCATTTCTGTAATAATCGTCTTAGCTCTTGTAGATCTTTTTTTTTTTTTAAATTGATTACGTATCATATATACTCAATATATACTCCTCTATGATAGGTGTCATATAATATACAGATTAGATGACAATATTAAGATCTCTAAAATATATATATATATTTATATTTATAGCACACCGCTCCATTGTAGGGCGGTTTGATAAACATCTGTAGAAAAAAAAAGCATAAACCGCTCCAACGTGAGACGGTTAGGTTATTTTTAAAAAAAATTCAATGCGGAGGATATATTTGCTATTTTTTTTTTGGAGGGTATTATAAAAATTTCGGATCAAGCTGCTCTTCTAGTATTTGCTACCTGAAAAGATAATTAATTACAAGATAGTAACTCATCCGGACGTGCTTATTTTGTTTCATATGGATCGAATAGTATATTGTCACCCGACCCAAACCCTCCCTACTATAACAGGAACCATAAAGGCGTATGAAAGCATTGTTTTTTCTTCGTTCCTTCCTTCTCTTTGAGACCTTTGGCCAACCAAACACTGAATTTTTATTTCTTTGTGCTTTCAAAGTCGATTAATTCACACTCCCAAGTCATCTTTATTTCTTAACCAAAATTGACTTTCAATAAAGCCGTACTCGCATGTATGAGAGTTCAATCCAACAAAAACCTCGTAAAATTTGTTGCTAATATTCGCTTATACCATGAAGTTTCGCAACCGCCGGTATCTTATGGATTCACCGGCACCGCAGTCCCAAGATACTACGGATCAAGGTAAATACCACAGTTTTATGAGATTATAATAGCCTTTCTGTTTTCAAATGTTGTTGCTAATTTAGATTTGTGAAAAAACAGGGAACCAAAGCAATTCGGGCTCTTCATCAGCTGCGATGCCTATAATGGTTTCGGTTTTAGTAGTGGTGATATGTTGCACAATCTTCTATTTTATCTACTGTTGGAGATGGAGAAAAAGAAATGGTACGTTCAACATTGCTTTCTTTTTAGTGTTGATCGAGGTTCACATTTTGAAATATAATTTTCTTGAAATTTAAAATGATAAGCTTCAAAAGCACAGCAGTAAACCACTCTGTGGAATTTCAAATATAAGATGGTACATAGTTATCTGAGTACGCGGAATGAAGGATAAATGCTTCTATTTTGCTTCTTATACTTTTTCTCTAACACAATATGATTGAAACAAAGAGAGTAGTATATAACCAAATTGCTATTATGGATGAATCTGATTTTTCTTATACATTTTTTTTAAGTTCTTACTGAATTTACTGTTTTTGTTCTTAATAGCAATAAGAAGGGCTCAGATCGAGAATTTAGTAACTTTATCAAAATCAGATCTGCCGTTGATGGATTTCTCCACAATTGTAGAAGCAACAAACAATTTCTCCAAATCCAACAAGCTTGGTGAAGGTGGATTTGGGCCAGTTTATAAAGTATATTCTCCTTATTCATTCTCTCCGAAAATTTTCTTTATTCTTGGAAAAGGTAGTTCAAAAACTCCTAAAACGGGGGCAAAATAGTAATTTTGGCACTGTTAATCATGATATCAGTTTGACATTTAAGTCATAATAATTCAAGCAGAATTGAATAAATTGGCATCCCAACTTTAGTAGTTATATACAGAACCTATATATCAAGAGAAACATTCAAGTCCTGAAAAATTTTACCATCTCATAAAAACTTAAAAAGTACACATATTAAGTTTATATATGGTTTTTAATGAAATGTTATTCCTTGGTTAGGGTGTTATGAGTGGTGGACATGAGATAGCCGTGAAAAGGCTCTCGGCTAGATCTCGCCAAGGTGCGGTCGAATTTCGAAACGAGGTGGAGTTAATTGCAAAACTTCAACATAGAAATCTAGTGAGATTATTGGGTTGCTGTGTAGACATGGAAGAGAAGTTGCTCATTTATGAGTACCTTCCTAATAGAAGCCTTGATGCCTTCCTCTTTGGTTAGTTCCCTACCACAATACTCTTTGAATTCAGATCCAGTGCAGTAACCCAATTTTTGAGTTTTGATCCAAACCGTCCAATGTGTTCTAACACGAATCTTAAAAAACCTGGACCCCACAAATAATACTGGCCCCCTGCGCTACCACCGAATAGGCACCGTACATGTCGAAACTCAAAAATTGGGTTACTTTAGGGGATCCGAACTCGTACTCTTTTTGGGTAAATATATTGACAGAGAAGTATTTACTTCATACAGCGCACTGACAATGAGTCAAAACAGAGCTGCGTATGACTCGTGCGCTGCATGAAGCAAAAATTGCTCTGTCAATATATTTGCTTCCCTTTTTTGGTCAATTATTTTCACAGATATTTCAATTCCGCTACCAACCACTCCAAGCGAATATCTTCTGAAAAGTATATTATTCAGAAGATTTCAAAAAGTTGTATATATTCACATTATTACCTTGGAACTTTCGGTGCTTTGATTGATTTTGTCATTATATAGAGGCTTAGGTGTTAGCATTCCCACTTATTTAAATTATAGGGACAGGTGCAGATGTGCAAGTGAAGAAAATTCCACAAATCGCACATCTTGTTGAAATTTGAACCTACAATATTCGAAAATTTTCAAAATCATGTGTAACGAACAATGCGCACATGGCCATTTCTCTTGATTTAAAACAGATTTCCATTGACCCAATTACTCAACCAAGATATGCTCAATTTCAAAAATATATACACGTACACATATTCCTTTGTTGCTTTCGCTTTGTCTAACTTTTTATTTTTATTTTCCAATGCACAGATCCAGATAGAAATCCCCAGCTGGATTGGAAGAGGAGGCATAACATAATACTGGGAATTGCTAGAGGGTTACTGTACCTACATGAGGATTCTCTATTGAAGATTATACATAGAGACATGAAAGCTAGCAATGTGCTCTTGGACAATAAAATGAACCCCAAAATCTCTGATTTTGGTATGGCAAAAATCTTTGATGGAGAAGATGCCAGTGAGGGTAATACTGGCAAAGTCGTTGGCACCTTGTAAGTTGTAATTAATTATCTAGTTTTCCTCTCAAACATAAAATTCTTTATAAATGACTGAACAAATAGCTTGTTGTTCATAATGTAGGTGATAATTTTTCTAACATTCATTATAATTCCCTTATATATTTTGGTCTCTAGTAGTTACTGGAGAGCATTTTTTTTTTAATATAACACAGGGGTCAAGCCCCTGATGAAAGAGGTTTTGAATTGTCCACATCAAATATAACTGATGAAACGATTAATTGAAAGCTACCACCTGGACAGCATCCTATAATTAATTGTAATTTCAAATTTCAAATAAGGTACAACCGTACAAGCTAGGTAATGAAAAATATCCATTCTTTGGTATTTGTTATAAATATAAGCCTTAATTTTACAGCGGATATATGGCCCCAGAGTATGCATTGGAAGGCACTTTCTCTGTAAAATCAGATGTGTTTAGTTTTGGTGTTCTACTTTTGGAGATACTTAGCGGGCAACGAAACGGAAATTATTACGTCCAACAGCATGGTCACACCCTTCTCCAACATGTAAGGCTTTTAAACATTAAGTTGTCAGTATATGTCATTCCTGTTATAAATTTGTGACTAATCTCCATTTAAATCTGTAATAGGCTTGGGAATTATGGACCAGAGATCGGGCATCAGAATTCATGGACCCCACACTCGGGAACTCTTACTCACCCACCGAGGCGTCTCGATGCTTCCATATAGCACTTCTTTGTGTGCAAGGAAACCCCGAAGAGAGACCAACTATGTCAAAAGTACTACTAATGCTAATCAGTGATCAAATGCAGTTGCCTTTACCAATCGAGCCACCGATTTATGCAAGAGCAAATACAGCAGATTTATCGATAAGCACTAAAACGGGTTCAGCATATAATGAATCAGTAAATGAGGTCACTATAACTCTGGTCCAGCCACGATAGAAATAAAAATTGGAGTGTAAACGGTTGTCGTGAAATTTTGAGGAATGTTTACATGTTTAAGATCTATTTCTTTTTTTGATGTTCCTTTTTATTACGGCAACCTTCTATTGTGGCAAGGTTTCTTTTTTATATAAAATTGTTTGTGTGAAATTGCTGTTTGATCCTCCCTTTAAAAAGAGGATTTCTAAGTTTAAATCAATTGATCAATTTGTTTCATCTAGTTTTTTTGTTTCAAAAAAATTGAATGCATAACCAGTATGTACTCTGCAATTGGAGACAGCTCCAGACAAAAGATGAAAACTACTTCTATGCTATCTCATCCTTTCCTTTTTCTATTTTTAGAAAAAAATAGTTTGAACTCTTATTCACGCCAAATCATTCATTTAGAGAACTAAAAAAGGATATATGGGAACTGTAATTTGTGGAAGCAAACAGTATAAATAACAGGGTATCAATCTACAGTTTAATGCTTAGGTCTTCTCTTTGAAAATTAAAACAAGAAAAGTGACATGGTCTAGTTGATGATATAAGACTTTGCTTTACATTTTTCTTACAAAGACAAACAAAAAAGAAGTACGTCTAATATATTTGGATAAGACATCATTTTCCGTATAGAACATTCCCAAGTTCAAAATTTAATATGTACTATTTGTAATGATTTCAGAATTTTAACCCTCTTAATTGAAATATTTTTCAGGTCTCTTATTTTACAGTGTACAACATGGTACAACATTATTGGATTGTTCAAGGGGTAATCAGGAAACTACGAAGAGGACAATGATGCCATCTCAGTACCACACGATAAAGATAAACCAATTGAGCTGATAAAAGTTATTGTCGAAGTTGTTCAACACAAATCGTTTTCGTAGCTCAACTAACCCGAGCATTATGTATAATCAATGAAAGGGGCCCCAGTGAAATTAAATTCAGAAAGTACGGAAAGAAACATCTTAATTTTGACAATAATCCACAAAATGTCAAAAGAATTGTGTGGATGCAATCTGGTTGCCCCCCTCTTGCCAATTTTTTACGGGGTTGGTCCAAATTTCTTGAGAAAATTGTTTAATTAATAACCTACGACATATTAATGGATCGGGTCTGACTCATTGATTCTGTCAGTCCAACCTGACTCATCCATTCTTCTTTTTCATTTTTTTCAACACTTTAAAATTAGACTAATTTTACTCTTATTTGAGTCAAATTAATAATAACCAATATTTTAAATAGCGTTTATAGCGTCATAGCGGGAAGACTACAAAAAAAGCTATAGCGATTAGCATAGCTATAGCGGAAGCTATTCCAAATAGCGTTTTTTTTTTTTACAAAAATTATATTATATATTTGTACTATATATTAACATTATCAAAAGTTTCATAGAACAATAAATAACACCAAATTAATTAAGAAATTATAATATTCATAATGAACTAGTACAAAAGTCCATGGTTCAAAATATCCATAATAATATCATAAACTATCAATCTTTTTCTATACAAAATATCTTAAGCATCATGATTCATTCTATTTTTTTTTTCTATACAAAATAAATTTTATGGATCTTTATTTAAGCCCATATAGATTGTCTAAAAAAGCCCAATATGCATAGCGCGCAAATAGCGCGCTACACGCTATGCGCTATAGCGGCCGTAGCGCAATTAGCGTATTTTCATGCCATAGCTTAGCGTTTAGGGTCCAAAAACGCTATAGCGCGCTATTTAGAACACTGATAATAACAGAATAGTATTTGTCCTCACAAACTAACAAATTAGAAAATTTAATATTTCTTTTACACATGCTTACATTTTTTTTAATAAAGGGTAAAATTGAATCTTTATAAATTTAAAATGACTTTTAATAGAAAAAATATAAATTTATGGTTTTTAAAATTTAAAAAGAATAAATATAATATTATAATTTTTAAAAGAGAAAATACGTAATCTCAAAATTTTGAAAGGTATTATTGGGCAAAGGAACTAGGTAATATTGGTATTCACTATGCAACATATTATATTTACTAATTATGAATGAATAATTTGATTATATATTGGAAGCTGCTCCAACATAACTACAATAATTACGTCTTGAACTGGCCTCGATTGTTATTATGCAACACAGTTGTTAATTAGTATAATCTAATTGCTAATCTAAGCTATAGCGCCTATGGGTCAAATATAATCTAGAGTTGATCTGTTCAATATATTTATGTTTCCTGTCCAGTGCATGATGTGGCATGCACCTTCCAAAAGATACAAAATTTACACATTAATTGCCTTAATCCACGGCTTAACGCATACCCCACAGTCCCATTCCCACACCATACACGTTGAGGTTGAGTGTTCTTCCTTCCTTTTTTATTTGTTTAATTATTGTTTTGTTTCCCAAACATCGTTTCTGGAAATCTGGGTGCAATTTGCAAACTGGCAGTATCTGGTTTAGGCTCTGGTTATACATCAAAATTATTGAGAAATTTAGGCTTCTTCTCCAAGTCAAAATTTGAACCAATTTATACGGATTTTAAAGCTATTGGTTTATTTTTTAAGATGAAAGTTGGAGATGGAGTCTTCATTTGAGATAGAGATTTATGTATTTATCAGTCAATTAATTTTTAAGATAAAAATGTACAGCAATATTCTACTTTTTAAATATCTACAAAAAAAATTCATTCATATTTCGAACATACAACCTCTCATACATACAGAGAGTATTTTCAATGGAAATCAATCTGATACTATTCTTGGGAATAACAGAAACATGATATTCCAATCTCAACCATCAATCTTTGTTGAGATTCATGCATGAAAATCTTACTTCATTACAATTGGCATATGAAAAAGTTTGAACGGTTGAGATCGGAATAATAGATTCATATTATTCCTTTGAGAAAAAAAGCATATTTATATCCATTCTCTTTAGCCACTAGACTAAAAATTAAAAACTAGTTCTTAAGTTATTAAATTAATGTGTACAAAAATACAGTAACTAAAAAAATATATAAAGTGAGCCGACGACAAAAATGCTCCCGGCAAAAAAGATATTTCTAGAAAAGGGACAATATATATATACAGGTAGGGTAACTAATTAAGATAATTTTGACCCGAATTTACTTTTTTCTTATTGCCTTTCACTTTTGTGTAATGCAGCAATAGTAGACCATCTCTTAGCTACTTTCGTGTTGGTTATTCAAGTGTTAAGAAACACTAGCTGATAGGTAAATAGGTAGGATGATAAAGTCTCCTATATAATTTTTCATAAACAGCTTATGTAACAGGGAAGTAACTTTTATAGACTAATAGGTAGGGGTGATTAATGAGCGAGCATGAGCGAGTTGGAGTATGCTCATGCTCGGCTCATTAGCTTAATGAGCGAGTTGTTAATGAGCGAGTTAGAACGAGTTGTTAATGAGCGAGTTGTTAATTAATGAGCATGTTGTTAATGAGCGAGTTGCCGAGCGAGTTACCGAGTTGTTTAAAATACATCATTCAAAAACTAATTTTTATTTATAGAATTTAACAAATTATCCATAAGCAAGTTTAACAAAAAATTGTCCATAAGCAAATTAAACAATACATAATTTAACATAAAATTGTCCATAAATAAATTAACAAAACCAAACAAACTATCTTCTTGTCGTTCTCACGGCTTGTCACGTACCTACAAATTTATATTATCAAAACAATAATAAAAATGTAGAATTTATAAATATACAAACAATAACAAAATGAATGGATATACTAACAGAATGTATATACTAACATAATTTAGAAATATACTATTCTAGGGATTAGATGTGGCAGGATTTGAGTAACAAATTTCTTAATGAGCTAATGAGCGAGTTATGAGCGAGTTGGGGTATGCTCATGCTCGGCTCATTAAGTTAATGAGCGAGTTGTCAATGAGCCAGTCATAACGAGTTGCTAATGAGCGAGTTGTTAATAAGCATTTAGCGAGCGAGTTATGAGCGAGTTACGAGTTATGAGCGATTTACTCACCCCTACTAATAGGTCTTAAAATCTTAGTTGTCAAATATTTCATCATGAAGTTATGTATTGTGTAGATTTTTTTCAAGTGTACTTTTTTAATGTATAAATCAGTATAATGCATTATTTCTTAGTACTTTAAAACTCAACAGTTAAAGGAAAATGTTTGACTGCGACCATGCATATTTTAACCATTGTTACTATTATAAATTAAAATATTGAAAATCATGTTTAGTTCATGTAATATTAAATTTATATGATTTAGTGTTCAGATTAGATATCCTAGTACTCAATCAGAAATCTTCTTTGTTTGGTTGGATTGAGAATAGGCTATTCTTAGGGTTAGACTATTCGAAATAGCCTATTCGGTGTTTGGTTAGATTAGAATAGTTAGAATAGTGAATTCAAACTTTGTCTTATTAGAATAAGATATTCTTAAGAATTTTGTGATTTGGCTATTCTAATAAAACAAACAATAGCTATTCTTGATTTGGCTATTCTAGTTATTTTTGTTTTACAACCAAAGATAGACTATTATTATAGCCAGGTCCCTTATCAATAAATTACGTTCAATTTGTCAAAAATTCATAAGTTTAACTTAAGGTAATTAACTTACTATTCATGTTATATGTTATTCTAAGTCAAAAGTCATTTTTTAAATATGACTTCTTGGTTAGACTGAATTGTCTCAAAATATAATATTGCAAGTCTTAATGTTCATATTTAGCTTGTTCAAAATTCACAGTAGATGATTTAATTTGGTGTGTCAGATTAAATATTTCAAAATTATAATTAAAATAAAGAAATGAGGAGTCAGTTCAGTTCAGTTGATATATAATATATATGGGGAGTAGGACGCACCGCTTAATAATAGAGCAAAATCAGTTGGTAGTATTAATAAGGAGATTTTAAAAGTAGAGTCGACCACAAATAAAGCTTCTTTATACATTGAAAAAGAAAATTGTTGTCTAAAAAAGAACTAATTTTGAAAACATGCACAGAAAAGGTTGTCACTGGCCTTTCCTTTACATATATATATATATAGATGCGCTATTGTGCTATGCAAAGTAAAACACTTCTTTATTTCGGATCATATTTTTATTTTTGAAAATTTAAACAACCAATCCAAACCGTTCAACATGTTCTAAATATTGAAATGTGCTTGCAGACTAAATTTTACATTTTTTGGAATTTTTTTACTATTTATTAAGCCACTTTGAAAATCGCTGATCCGGTGGTCCAGAAATTTTTACTGTTTTTTACTGTTCACAGTGGATCAGCGATTTTCAAAGTGGCTTAATAAATAGTAAAAAAAAATCTAAAAAATGTAAAATTTAGTCTGCAAGCACATTTCAATATTTAGAACATGTTGAACGGTTCGGATCGGTTGTTTGAATTTTCAAAAATAAAAATATGAACCGAAGTAAAAAAAGTGTTTTACTTTGCAAAGCACAATAACCCAGCTATATATATATATATATATATACTCCTCTAAAGAGAAGTACAAGCATTTTCTCACTCCTCACTGATTGCTCCGGCTAGAATCACAACCTAAAATTTTATCTCCTTTCCGTGTTAGGATTTCTCCTTCAAGTAATAATAAAATGAAGCATAGCCAAAGTGATGAACTTGAGATATATCATGCCAGCTGGAACAAAACATTTCCACGTGAAGTTGTCTTTTTATAATTAGATGAATGTTGAATCAATGCAAATCTCTTTGATTTGTGCCATTGAATTAGTTAGTGCATAGAAGTTGATAGGAGTATAGGACCATGTACTAGAGGTCTCAAAACTTTTCATAGGTCAAGCATTGGGCTCAGCACCAAAAGCTTCCCGGGTTCATTTCTAACTTCGGGCTCGGGAGATCCCGCAGAAGCTTAATAAGACCCGCTTTGTCGACCTCCTAGAGCGAGCTTTATGCGAGCTTGGGACGGTTCTCTCGTCTATGCGGACATTACCGAGACCTGTCTCCTGTCTCGATCTTGAAACCCAAAATTTACATACGGCCTATTTTCTTTGAGATAAGACGTATCAGAAGTGATGAGCAAAATCATATAATTAAAGAGTTCATAATATGAAAGTTGGTGCATATCACCTTGTTAATCTAATTCATAGTTGTCTGCAGGTTAGAATCTGTTGAACTTATTTTTCTTAGGCGGTCGGGTTAGATTGATTTCATTGAAAAAAAAAATATATCACATACGTATGTACGTACACAAGCATAACATGAATAAAGTACTTTCTAAGAATCTAAAAATATCATATTAATATAATAGCATTTGATATGATCCAGCACATGCAAACATATTTTAATTAATAATAGGAGCACCATTTATAGACAAAAATATAAAAAACTAATTGTTCTAAAAAAAAATATACAGATTAAACCCGACATTTTTATTAATATCCAAAGTTTAATACAAATTATTATTTATGTCCAGAATCTAGCTCAATATTAAAAAATGCCCAAGCCGGCCAGAAAATGGCCGGCTTACTCTCCCCTAAGCTGGCCATTTTCTGGCCGGTTTACTCTTTTTTTTTTTTCTTTTTTTTTTAGAGAGACACTATGAAGATCAAAATATTGAAATCTAACACTGTAAATTTGAATTTTTTTGCTTTAATTATTATTTGTTATATTACTTCTTTTGATATATAATTAGCATATTTGTACTAAAATACGCTAGATTAATTGAAATTATGTTGAATAACACTATATTATGTTAAATTACGCTAAATTATATTACATTACGCTAAAAAACGGTAATTACAAATGAATAGGGACGATATCTTCACTGAAAAGACGAAAAACGACGATGAAACTTCAAACGTTCAAACGTTCATAAAATAGCGCTCGAGTGTCTGATTTCAGCAAATGACCACTTTTCGGAAAGCTTGCGAAAATGCGCATGCGTCCGTGCTAGCAATGCCGGATTCTAAAATTCAGAATCGCCAAAAAACAAAGGGAAGAGCCTCAAAACTTGTTTGAAGTTTCCGATTAAGATTTTCATTTCTATTATTCAATCCAAGTAGCTCAGTAAATTAGTTACATAATGAACTTGTAGAATACCAATTTTTACTATTTTTGGAACTTTTACTATTTTTTATGATTCATGAAAGATGAGCAAAATCAGTCTACTATAGCGTAATTTTGTGTAGTTTAGCGTAATTTACCGTATTTCAGCATAATTAGCGAAGTTATTGTAATTTAACGTAATTTAGTATAATTGAACATAATTTATTGTAATATAGTGTAATTCAACATAATTTCAAGTAATCTAGCGTATTTTAGTATAAATATTATACATCAAAAGAAGTAATATAACAAATAATTTAAACAAAAATTTCAAATTTTCAGAGTTAGGTTTCAATATTTTGATCTTCATAGTGTCTCTCTAAAAAAAAAATGGAGTAAGCTGGCCAGAAAATGGCCAGTTTACCTAAGCCGGCCATTTTCTGGCCGGTTTGGATATTTTTCGAAATAGGCTCGGATTCTGGGCATAAATAATAATTTGTATTAAACTTTGGATATTAATAAAAATGTCGGAGATTAAACAATGCATAAGCATAATTTAATTTTGAAATTGTTTATAGAAAATATAATTTAGAACTCCTAAAAAATTATGAAGAGATAAATTCAATTTTATCATGCGGGCCCGGTTGGATTTTAACCGATATTTGTAATATTAATAACCAAATAATATTTGTCGGATTAAATAAAATCCAATCATACCTAATAAAATAATATTTAGATCTTCAGTTTAATTTGAATCTGCATCTATGCATTAACGTACCCATGTACCCATTAACGTACCGTTTGAATTAATATCTGAAACATAAAATTAGAATTTAGACCAATTCAGCCCACACCTGTAACGCATGGGCTCTTTACTATTAGTGTAGATTTAAATCGATCTTAACTCAAATTTTGCGATAACTCAGAGGATACAAATTCATCAATTTTCAAGTCAAGTTGGTAAGATCAAACGGATTGGTCGGATTTGTGTTCACCCCTGTATAAAAGGAATGGAATAAGAAAAGAGTAAAATGATAAAATCTTACCTGAAAATTCGCCGATCTAACGATCGATTAGTTTTGGTTTTGAAATGTCTTTCATCATAGGGTACCCAGTTGTTTAAAGGGACACGCGAGGAAACTCTAGCTATTTTTCTAAGTAAACCAGGAGAATAGACAAAACCAGTGATAGTTGTTTAAGGGTACAACACCAAAACCCTACTTTGTTAGAGTACAAACTATCAAACTTGTCCAATTCTTTAGATACTGGCTGATTGGGCTTACCAGTGTATATTATTAATCATCCACGAACTTGTACGTAGAACAAAGAAATGCTTTATATTATGAACTTCGATGGATTTTCTAGAAATGCAAATCTTATGGAAATAAAATAATAGTCTGGAAAGACCTATTTACGGATGCCCAAGTTGATCCGTTTCAGGGCATGCATGCATGTGGTACATGATCAAATAATTAATGTCACTTCTCAAGAAAAGATACGGCGCTTAATGAGCATTTTTCTCTACATATAATTAGTAGTAACAGTTTTCTATTCCTTTCATCTATCAGTAAAAGTCAATATATACATCAAATAATTAATTCTGCCTTGATTAGTGGTGCCAACGTGTCTGATTTGATCGGAGATGGATCCAAATTAGTAATTTGTTTTGCATAAGAGGTTGATAACAAGTCACAACTCGCAAGTGTTTTCGTCAAGAGTGACGCATTGCAATTTTGACGAGGGTTAATAAAAAAAAATGTTCACTAAGAAAAGAAAAAAAAAAAAAAAAAAAAAGGATATTGATGCCCACCATACAAAAGAATTACCTTACAAAAAAAACAAAATCACATATTCGCTGCGAGCATGATACATTATCAATGTATTAATCTCTAATTAATCCCAAAGGTGTCTAAATTTTCTGTTTATTTTTTTTTAGAATATTCATGAATAAGAAAACATGTGAAACATAGTCATTCCAAAAAATTACTTTTAAAACAGCCTATGAGATGTAATTCTGATTTTACAGAGGCCATATATGCAATATGGTATGATCTTCCTCCCCAGGATAATGAATGAAATTATCGCAAGAAAAACTAAAGCTTTGTGTATTTTTTGGGTCAAAATTCCATGGACAATTATAGGCATCATAGCAAGGCCATCATTGGGCTGATTTTGTCATTCAATATATTTATAAGCCCAAAATTTGTCCCTTGTCACAACCTAACAAAGCCCAAATACATATTAACAAAATTATTTTGGTGACTATTTGGATCATAGGGGTCTGCTTTGAGATCGTACCAGCTTAAAACGGACAATACAAATCTCATTCTACACGGTAGGTACCGTACTAGATGTCTGGTTATAAACCTTCAATCAACAATTAGTATTAGCAATGATAGTTAATAGTACTTAAAATGCTTAGCATAAGCAGATGCCTTGCGACCAACAATAAAAAGCATACAGGCCTTTTGTTTCCAAAAATTATGAGCCTTACTTTGAACGAGTCCATATCCTCTAAGGTAACATAATATTTATGTTTAGATCTGAATTGTTTTATCAGAATCCGGATCAATCTAACCCGAGGTAGAATGTGCGGATCTTTTTAATAATCGCAAAGATTCTGAATGGACAGTCCGGATCTAAACAGAAATATTCTGTTACCGTAGGTGATGAACTCTACTTTGAATGCCATGTTTGCACGTGAAACAAAAATACAATATTAACCAAATCATCCAAAAAAAAATCAGATTTGTTTTTTTCAAAATAGTCCGTACCCAATAATTATTAGGAAATATATTCTTTGTCGAGCATTCTCTTCTTTGAATTATTAATTATGCACACCACTTGATGTCAAAGGAACAATTGGAATCCTATGATTAGTCTGAGGATATTTATCTTCCGTTGCATACCCAAAAAATGTTGCAGTGTGCCCTTGTGAGTTGTGACATGGAGCAATTGATGAAGCTCAACTAAAATGATAGAAATGAGATTTCGCGCCAATTCGTTTCAGGTGTTTCAACTAGTACAGGATGAATCATCATAGTTCTGCAGCTTGATGATGACTGTATAAAGAAATTAAACCATTCATTTAACTTAGATTGTAGTGAAAATGAAAATGAGACAAAAAAAATGAATAAATCGATTATATAAAATGAATAAGATTCCCATTGGGAAGTCATACAAATATGACCACATATGTGTCATATTTTCTACAATTAGGATCGTCCTCGGCTTTCATTCCGAAGAAAATAATATTTATTTCAAAATTGATTAAATTTTAACTAGAATAATTTATATAAAATAATATTATAGTCAAGTAAATTTTCAACATTAATAAATATTTTTTTAAAAATCTAACAACATATATAATAAAAAACAACACGGTTGAAAAAGAAATACAAACTCTTTTAAATAAGGAAAGAGAGCACGAAAAAATTTGAGTTATTCGATCATAATAAATAATAAGAAGAGAGAATAAAATCGAATAATGGAACTGATGATAATCTGATATAGGTAAAAACAATCTTAAATTTAACCCTCCTAATTATGAAGTATATATTCGAATTAAGCAGTTCATATACTATTATTATGCCTTAAAAGATAGTAATTAGGGGTGTATAAAAAATTACAACCCCTCCAACCCCATTCGAACCATCCAATCCATTTTGTTTTTACTTGGTTAGGATGTATCCATTTTGATTTCTTATGAATGCTATATGTTGTTATTTAATCTTAAGTTAAATTTAGTTGTATTAGAACTATTTTTATTATCTAATTAACTAAAGAAAATTAGCAAGGAAATTTCACCCATTTATTAATGCTCAATTATTTGTATGTTATTTTATTATTTAATATTTATCTTTCTTTCTGTAACATTATTAATTTTCTAAATATAAAATTAACATAACAAAAAAGTTATCTTAGAAAATTTAATTAAAATTACAATCTGATTAACTCGTATAACTAAAAAAATCATGTAAAAAGTTAATTAGATGAGTTTGATGCATTTATGGAAGGGCTGATTTCAAAAATCAATTTAATTAATATAATCGAGTGGATTTAAATTATTTACAAAAGCTCATTATTCTTGTGCACCCTTATCGTTACATTATCTTAAAGCTCGTCCAGAATATGGGACACATAGTCGCAGTTCCAATGCAACTATAGCCGCGCTGTAGATGCGGATCCAATTGGCGAGATACAGGAATTCAGATCCTCCCCGATACCGTAATAGGGAATCTTTTAGAATTATTGAATCTGGACCGTTCATTTTAACTTCATACGAATCTCAAAGTCCAATAATACTCTCCTGCGATAGCGTGAATCTCAAAGCGGGTGGAAGTTAATCTCAAACCGTGAAGTGAGGGGAATCTTTTACGGTACCTGGGAAGATATTTTTCCTCCATTGAATCCACACTAGAGGGGACCAAATTACGGGGCTTGAGGAAAAGGGAGATCCAGATTTTTAAGCGTAAATTTATTTGAATAATTATATGAATCTTCCATTTACAGTCTCTCCTCTGTTTCTGCAGTAATAATAGAGGAAGATTATACTATAGTCTTCACTAATTATATAGGTTCTTTTTCCAGCCTCGCATTCATCATCGCGTCAATCTTTATACATATAAATACTTGGAAGAAAAGATATTAATACTTGAAAAATATAATATTAATATTTTAATGCGTACCTTGTTATGATCATTTATTTTTCAATTTCCAATAGTTCCCACGTCAACCTTCCTTTAATGAAGTAGTGGAGACTCTGTATTCCCGCATCAACCTTCTCCAATCGTCTCCGTATCAACTTTTCACTAACAAAAATAGTTACCCTCATAGAAATAAATAGGCATAAATACTTGTAAAATTAGATATTATACCTTAAAAAATAAAATAACCATGAACATATTATATATTCAGCTCAGTAGAAACTCAATTCTTTTCCTGAAGATCATACAAATAAAAATAGAGAACGAAGTAACTACACTAAAGAAATCTTATTTTTTAGAATTTCTCTCTTCTTCAGAGGGATCATCTAAAAAGCTGATAATTTGAGATACATTAAGACAGAAAAGCTGACATAGATGTTATGGATCTGATGTATTTTTGATATGTAACTTGCAAATGTCAAAAGATTAAACTATGTACGATATATATACATATAAATACTTCAGTGTATAGGTATAAATATTAGCAATACTTGATATTAATACTTTCAGACGTTATCCAGCGTCATATGTAAAAAAATATCAAGTTTTACGGTCCCCCCATATAGTTATGGTAATATTATATATTTAGAAATGTGTATGGTCCCTCCTATTTAGTTTGAGTGGTATCCCACATATATTTATGGTGCAGAGACATTTGAGAGATTTTGTTAAGAAGACAATTCTTTACATAAAAATTTTCACCTCATAGGTATAAATATATCTGTGCATAGGTATAAATATTTCCGTGCATATGTATTAATACGTTAGAAAAAAAAATTCATCGTTGGAGTTATTGCGGTCCTCCTACGCAGTTATGGTAGTTATGGTGCGGGGACAGTGCGGGGACGTTTGGGGATTTTGTTGGAGGAGACCATTATTTACGTAAAAATTGTTGACCTCATAGATATAAATATTTTCGTGCATATGCATAAATATTGCGTGCATAGATATTAATACTCTATAAAAAAAATCAGCGTTGAGTTTTTGCAGTTCCTGACAGTTATAGTAGTTATAGTGCGGAGACAATGTAGGAACTGGAGTGCGGGGACTGTTATCATGGTTCATTTTATTTTTGCAATAGTAAAACTAAATTTATTTATCACATCAGTAATAAAAATGTTATATAAAAATTCACTGTATTAATGTATTTTCATTGTTGTAATTTAAAAATTGTTAATGCGAAAAAAACATTTTTCAACAGTTTTGGCTCATATTACTTGCAAAGTAATTGAAAAAACTTGTGGCGCTTTCAAAATCTTGCTAAATAAACTAGTGCTTTATATTTATGTAAGCGAAATTTTAAGTGTCACACCAGTATTTGTAATTTTTTTCATAAGTGAGATGAAACGATGAATAAATCAAGCAGAACAGAGGATTTATCTCTCTCCTGGTGATATGAAATTCACGGGACACCGATATGAACTGGTTTGACAAATTTAAATGAGTCGATCATAATTGAGTTGTGTTTTACCTGCATTGTGTAATTTAGTAATTAAAAATATACAGGCTAAATCTATAGATATGCAGGGCGGAATCAACATATTATGAGATAATGAGAATATCCGGGGGCGGACCCACATGGTATTAAGGGTGGCAGCTTTTTTTTTTTTCTGAATTTTAGTTTTAGTGGAGATCTATTGGTACCGATTAATTTTGTCTTCTCTAAATTTATTTTGACTCCTTCTGAATGTTTGATTTGTAATTCGGGTTAAATTTATAATTAAATTAAAATAAATTTTTTGAATTATGATTGGTAATTAGAATTATAAGTTAGAGCATTAGAATTACAAGTCAGAGTATTGGAAAGTATAAGTTAAAATATTATTTTTATCGAGTCCTCAATTAGTTAATGAATTAAACCCGATTCGATATTTTTTTTCCCTCCTGACAAAACTAATGAATCCGTCCCTGAGAATATGAGGTCTTTAATCAAATTCCATATCCTTCAAACACTACCTCATGATTTAAGTATATGATATTCTAATAATTTGTTTTGTTTGATAAGAGATAAAAGACTCAATGAAAATTAAGTTTCTTTTATGATAAATGGAAAAAGATACAATATAAGTTCAACGGTGAATTCCAAACTAACGGTTAGAGCATTTACATCCCAGCAATTCAAATGAGTTTCTAAATAACTGTTAACTATTTTTTAGAAATTAAGATTTCTAAAGTTTCTAATTCTCACATCTCTGAAATTAATTTTAGAGTTTCTATTATACCACGTCAGCAACAAATTAAAAAAAAAATTTGAGCTAATTATTTGACCAGCATAAGTTTATAAACAGTTTTTTAATAAGAAACTTTACTGCATATTTTATAAATAATAAACTCTCACGTATCTCTGAAACTGAATTAGAAACTGTCACATCAAATTAAAAACTCTAATAATATCAGAGATGTAGATGCTCAGAATGCAACTCTATATATAAGGTTAAAATTTTTTTTTTAATATACAAAATGTGTGTATGAAATGATCATGTCTAATGTAATAAATGTATATTTTATATGTAAAAATTATTGTTGAGATAATTCATTTTGAGTGATCAGATATTCAGATGATCCCTTCTTTTGTAAAATATTGCATTACCGTTTATTTCACCAAATATTTTTTAATTTCGAACACATTTTAGCATTCTTTAATGAGTGAGCCTATGGTGCTATGCATAGCACGGATGGGGTCCGTGCTACGGCAAAAAATTTAACTTTTTAAAATTTTAATGGTCGATCCAACCGTTCAATGTGATAACCATATGAATATGTACTTGCAAACTAAATTTTATATTTTTTTGAATTTTTTTACTATTTTTTTAGATAGGTAGAAAAATCAGTGTTTTCTGAAAATTCTGGACCATCAAAATTCTACCTATCCAAAAAATAGTAAAAAAATTCGAAAAAATATAAAATTTAGTTTGCAAGTACATATTCATATGGTTATCACATTGAACGGTTGGATCGACTATTAGAATTTTAAAAAATCAAATTTTTGGCCGTAGCACGGACCCCATCCGTGCTATGCATAGCACCATAGCCTCACTCTTCTTTAATTACAAATTTATACATGCCCATCCTTTCAAATAAAATTCCAATTCGGTCTTTCTTGAAACTTGATCCTAGATCTCTATGACGGAAAATTATATCAATGTATTCAAACCGTAACTTCAACGACAATGCGGCTTTTAAGAGGTGACCATCTTCATTCTTTATCGGTATCTGTGTTAGGGTTTTATCCATTAATTAATTTATAATTTGTTTCATTCAGTGCGGTTAGGAATCTAAGCCTTGGTTTTTTGATACTGAAATATTCCAATTTACTATAATATTAATGGGGTTAAAACAAGAGAAGGTAAATATTACGCACTAATTGAGGTCGTGTTCGTCAGAAAATTTTATATTTACCATTAAAAAATAAATCAGTAAATCACGATTCGTGAAAATTTTCTGATATCATGGACACAACGACAAATTGCAGTCACTAAAAAGGTAGCCGAAGGTGCCGAAAGTGAGTAGGAACCAATACATTTCTCCACCTTTTGGTGGACACAACGACAAATTGCATCCATGATAAATATGAAATTCTCACGAAATCATGTTTATTTGTTTATTTTTATTTTTTTAATGGTAAATATAAAAATTTCAGTGTGTTCGTTAAACATGGAACAGGTGCTAAATTCTATCATCTTTTTTTCAAAAGACGGATGAAAAGTAAAAATATAAACAAATGATATTTTTATTATAAAAAATTCTAGACACCCCAAACAAAAGGACCATTTTAATATTGTTTTAATGTGATATAAAATATGATATATATAAAAATAAAAAATGGACATTTTTTTTATTTGACAACCGTAACGACACAAAAAAGAGCAGATCAAAATCAGCAAAGTATAATTATAAATGTATTTTATATAATTAGATATGTTATCTATCAAATTTGATAAAATTAAAGAACATTGCAAGAATTTAATTGATAACATTTTAAACCGCTCAGTATGACCAATTTCATGTATAAATAATAATAGTGACATGAAAAGTTGATATTTATTTCTTTTCTTAGACAAATATTTTTCTTACATTGTTCATAATTTAGATAGTAATTTCTATAAAACTTAACATGCCTCTTACAAAAAATAACCTATCCCTGAAATTAAAAAAAATTTATCGTGTAAAAGTAACTAATAATAGAATGTTGTCAGATAAGTCAGGCGGTGCTATACAACTCCTATCTTTTAAAATGGAAGAAATCCCACTTTATTATCAGTGCTGAAATCATAAATTTAATACCGAAGGGAAAAAAAAAACATTTAAATCGATTATGACCGAACCAATAAACATATGTATTTATTACATATTGTTCACTTAAGAGCATTACAGTTCACTTTATAGCTGTCTATATCAATAGAATCTGAAAGCTAGTTAGTTAGACCTCCATATTTCTTTAAAAAAAAATTAATTACTTTGTAGGTTTTCTATATTGTTCAGTTTATTTGAACTTATTATGGATAATATCTGAATATTATCCTTCAGAAAATATAGTCTTTTTATTAGAAGTATAAAACTGTAAATAATTACCTGTATTTGGGATCTCATATATACCTTAATTATTTTATATAAAATGTCATATTTTTATGATGTCGTGGATTCAAAATTCAGATGAAAAATCTTTTGTGAATATTAAATGAAAATTAAAACGTTAGATTTTCATTTTTCTAATATCAAAATAATTCGTATTTTATGTTTATATAATTAAGCTTCTTTAAGTTTTCTTTCATCTCCTTTAGCTTTATTAGTCGTTTAATTCTTCCGAACATCGACTCCTTAGCGAGAATTAAAATATCCTCTTTTGGCTCTTCTGTCAGAATTTTAATTCTCTACCCGAACCTTAAAGCACATCTATCTTAGAATTAAGACTCATTAAGTTTTACTCCCGGATTAAGACAACTAAACATAAACTCTTTAGTGTGAATTAAGATTTAAACCTATTTTTGTGTTGCCCTAAATTTGTGTTTATCATGGAGAGTAGACCGGAGAAAATGATTTCTGGATTTCCTTTATTACAAAAATGTTGAGTCAGTACAATGCAACGCAAAGTTTTAGAAGCAAGCTGTCTTTGCATCCCTTTTAAGGTACTTTAGGATGCAATTAAATGGCTGGACCAGAACCCAAAGGAAAGGGCGAAAGGCCTCCATCGAAAGAGACTTGAATTCACATCACCTCAGCTTACCTGACTCGAGCAAATTATAATCGGACGATTCTTTTAACATGACACGAATCTCAAAACAGACCTCCTACAATCTTCATAGGCATCAGATTGAGTTTGGCCCAGATAAAATTAATCTGGACCGTCCGTTTCAATTTGCTTGAGTCAGGTACCTGGGAGGATACGGATCCAAGAGAATTACCCGTGACATAAAAAAGTTCACGAGTCAAAATGAATCTTCTATAATAAAGCGCTGCCTCGGTTTTGAATGTATGTATACCAAAGTAAAGACAGCTTGAACAACTTCTGCAGATTGGCATTTATATGTTTAATTGGAAAAGAGATGGTTCTTAATTAGGACAGCAAAAGACATTATTGTAGCAACCTGTTAAAATAAAAAAAAATGTACAGATGTGTTAATTATATACTTTTGGGTATGTTTTATATACATTAATTAAATTGATGTGATTTAAAATATAAAACATTTTCGTTTTGAAAATATTTTGATTGGAGATCAAATAATTTTATCTAAACAGTTAATAATAGTTGTGTATTTTTAAAATTTTAATTTTAAATAATCTTCATTTCTGTTGTGAATTTGTGTTAGTGTTAAGTGTTACAAGTTTATTCATATCTCATGAATAAACATAGCCTGTAATTATCATACTCAAATTGAAGTAAGCCATTAATATAAAATAAAATACTCATTTTTACATATCAAAATTTATTATAAGATTAACAAAAATATTAATTGTCAAATAAAAATTATTCACAAAAGAACTGCTATTACCACCGTGGATCTACTGTTTGACTTGGGAATGTTTAGTTATCTCATGATTTTAATTTTTTTTAATCATATGTATATTGTAATTTAATTATTTTTTTAAAATGTATATATTGCTTAGCCACCTCATAAATTGTTAATACGTGCATGTAGTTTAGCAGTTAGAATTTCACTTCGTAACCATGAAAACTTGAATTCAAATTTTAACTATTACACATTATGCATTTTACATTTCAGCTCTCTCAATAGATATTTTCTAGTTACGTTGTAATCTTAGCTCTATGACTCAATTGACTTTCAGCTTAATATAATTAGTAAACATATGAAACCAGTGTTTGAAGTCAGATTGCTAGAGCTTAGATTCATATGCAACCTTTTTTTCACATAATATATATACCAACTCAAAAAAGTATATATCTAAATGTTAAAATAAAAATTTGTGTACATATATAGCATGAATGTGATGATAAAAATTGAGACGTCCTCTCTTTCTCTCTCCCTTTTTATTCTATATTCCCATGTTTCTATATTATTTTATGATACTTATTTATTGTTATTATTATTTTGTGTGTGTGTGTGATGGGGGGGGGGGGGGGGGGGGGGGGGGGGGGGGCACGGATATATTACGTTTGGTCTAAAATAGGAGAGAAAATTGAGCAATCAGAGTGATGGTAGAATTTGGGGGCCATTCACGGGCAATATGTGTATCAATTATTAGGCTGAGACCACCTCACATGATATGAGCATGGCTGTTGGCACTACTAGGAGGAGAGGCCATACAATTATCTCATCAGTTCAACAATGCATTGAGCACCTGGGATTAATAATTGCAATTATCCTTAATCACAATATTTAATTTCGATCTTGCTTATTTTTTTTGTTTGCTTGCTTGCTTGCTTAGAATGTGGTCGTTTCATCACATGTCGTTCCCCCTTTCTCTATGCAATCCTTAAAGGAGCAATATATCCAACCAATTGCTGCGCTTAATTAGTTCTTTAAAAGGATTATGACGAGTTAATGGGGAACTAAAATATAATTGCAACACCGTAAAAATTAACGATGAACTAAATTTGGTTTCAAGCATTTTAGATTTTTCTTAAATAGAAATAAACAAATTCATTTAAACGAAACAAGCACTCAATGTATTCGATTTTCGTAAAATTAGAAATATGTACTCGTACTCGACATCTTTCACCATCCACCGTAAAGCTGCTTTTCGGACATCCAACACGTTGGGTGTTTGTTTCGTTATATAAATTTGTTTATTTCTATTTTAAAAAAATCAGCATTTTATTTTCAAGATTTTTAAAGGATCACAGGTCATGAAGCCGACATTTTTATTAATATCCAAAGTTAATTACAAATTAATAAATATACCCAGAATTCCTAAGATTTTTCAAAAATGTCCAAACCGGTCATTTTGTGGCCGGTTTCTGATTTGTTTTTTTTAGGAGACACTATGAAGAGCAAGATAATGAATTCTAACAATGAATTTAAATTTTTTGTTAGATTACTTCTTTTGATTTATAATTAGCATATTTATACTAAAATATACTATATTAGTTGAAATTATATTAAATTACGCTAAATTACTTGAAATTATGTTAAATTACGCTAAATTACAATAACTTCGCTAATTATGCTGAAATACGGTAAATTACGCTAAACTACGCAAAATTATGCTAAAGTAGACCGATTTTTTGCCATCTTTCATGAATCATAAAAAATAGTAAAAATTGATATTCTACAAGTTCATTATGTAACTAATTTACTGAGCTACTTAGATTGAATAATAGAAATATAAATCTTAATCGGAAACTTCAACTCAAGTTTTGAGGCTCTTTTCTTTATTTTTTGGCAATTCTAAATTTTGGAATTCGGCATCAAGGGCACGGACACATGCGTATTTTCGCAAGCTTTCAGAAAAGTGGTCATTTGCTGAAATCGGACACTCGAGCGCCGTTTTATGGTCGTTTGAAGTTTCGTCGTCGTTTTTCGCCTTCTCAGTAAAGATATCATCCATATTCATATGTAATGTACAGTAATTTATCGTATTTTAACGTAATTTAACATAATTTAGCGTAATTTAATGTAATATTGTGTAATTCAACTAATTTCAAGTAATTTAGCATATTTTAGTATAAATATGCTAATTATACATCAAAAGAAGTAATCTAACAAAAAATTTAAACAAAAATTCAAATTTTCAGTGTTAGATTTCATTATCTTGCTCTCCATTGTGTCTCTTAAAAAAAATAGTTTACAATTATAAATCACTATGAAGATAAAAGAGAAACAAAATATAGTTTCTAATTATACATCACTATGAAGATACACAGTAATTTACCGGAAGTTACCATATTTTAGCGAAATTTAACATAATTTAGCGTAATTTAATGTAATATAGCGTAATTCAGCATCATTTCAAGTAATATAGTGTATTTTCGTATAAATATGCTAATTATAAATCAAAAGAAGTAATCTAACAAATAATTTAAACAAAAAATTTAAATTTTCAGTGTTAGATTTCATTATCTTGCTCTTCATAGTGTCTCTAAAAAAAAAAAAAAATCAAAAAATCGGCTATTTGTAGCCGATTTGGACATTTTTGAAAAATCTCAGAGATTCTGGGTATATTTATTAATTTGTAATTAACTTTGGATATTAATAAAAATGTCGGGTCATGAAGTCTAGTTCCCATGTATTGCTATTTCCGATAAATAGATAATTATCTTTTTTGACTTTAACAGTTTGTGTAACTAATATATTATTTTCCTTAGGTTCAAACTTCAAAATCCTTTTTGACAGGGTTTAAATTTAACAGTGAGTACTTTTATCTCGTCTAAACCGAAGCCTGATTGTGAGATTCTTTTTAAAGAAAAAGTAATTTGATGCCTTTTCAACTGTATATTAGGTTACATAATAATGGCTGCATAGAATACATAATTCGTATCCTCTGCATTAACGGAACATGCGTTAATGTATCTGGACTGTCCAATGGAAATTCACACTAATATTAAAGGACTCCGTGTGTTATAGGCATGGACCGTATTGACTCCGATTCTAATCAAACGGACGAGATGTATTAGGGTCCGCATTGTCTACATTAACTCAAAAAGACATATTTTAAGTTAATGCATCTCAGCCGTCTGATTTTAAACGAAGTCAATTCAGCTTCCGCCTATAACGCAGGAGGACTTTTATTATTAGTGTGGATCAATTCTGCACGGATCTTAAAGCAGATCGGACAAATTCGATTTCGGTGCATTAAATTCAAAAGATGGCCTGCGGACTCGAGAATACATGTAAACTGCTGTAACCTTGACTTGACCGACTGCAGAAATGAGATAAAGCCACTCAAGCGTTAAAGAGATCTTGTACTAAAAAAAAGTTAAAGAAATCCATGATTTCGCATGATGTTCTGCAATTGCATTAATGACCATCATCAATTCGTGCGTGCAAACTCGTGGGAATAAAAATAATGTGTGTTATCTTAGTCACTACTCTTGTCTGTTATCCTTAAACCTATTTTGATTCATGAATTCCAGATTGTATTGTTTTTAATCTTTAACATGACTATACAATATTATTAACTTGTAGACTTAATTATTATAAGAGGAGGGTTCAAATGTCTCCATTTTTCATGCCTCCACCATGCCTCCATATTTTAAAACTTTAATAACTCAAAATTTATAACTTAAAAGTAAAAATAAAACCGTTAGATATGGTCTACATCATTTTATTTATACATGTGTAAAAAATTATGATATTTCAATTTTGTTTTGGTTGTCATCAAGAGCTTGTAAAAAACATACTAATGTGGATAATTTCTAGACGTTGATTTTTCAACTTATTGATTCACATAAAAACAAAATCGAAATGTGATAATTTTTTATGAGCACATAGATAAAATGATGTAGATCATATCCAACGGTTTTATTTTGACTTTTAAGTTTTAAATTTTGAGTTATTAAAGTTTTAAAATATGGAGGCATAGTGGAGGCATGAAAAATGGAGGCATTTGAACCCTCCTCTTATTATAAACCTCTAACTCCACCAGTCAAACAAGGATCGGCTTCTCTGGTGCAGTTCAGTGTGGCGAATTGTATTGTGAGCTATTCCAAAATTATTGGGTGCCTTGTTTAGCTTTCTAATAATGTTGGTTGGTACCAGAAAGAATTAGCAATCGATCAATAAAAATTCAGATACTGTCTGTAACACACAAGAGAATTATATTAGGAAAATAAAAATACTCACTAAAAAGTATTTGGGTGTGAATAAATATTGAATTTTGCATCAAATAGTCGAGTTTATATTCAGATATGTCTCTGAAAGGGGAGCAGGGAGTTTCCGATGAAATTGATTCAATATCTGGTAATATATGTCTGTGTTGATTTATATGGACGGTTCAAAACCGCACAAAGTTAAATATTTTCGTAATTTTAAATTATCCATACAAATTTTAACTCGGAAATTTCAAAATTGTCTTTAAAAAATAATGCATACACAATGATACTAAATATAAATGCAAGCGACAAAATTACAAAGCAATATGTCATGTAATGTCAATGGAAAACTAATTTATTAGAATGTATATAGTTCAATGACAAGAAACAAAATAATGGTGAGCAAAAATTTATCTAGAAATCTAGAATTGAAGAAGACAAGCACAAGAAAGATAAATAAATTTAGAAATATGGAATGGAAAGGCAATTTTTTATTAAATAAAATTTAATCGTGAATTTTCATAAAAAAAGGATGAAATTGAATCTGAACCCTTTAATTTAAGTCAAGGGAGAATACTATAATTATTTTACAAAACTGAAAAACAATCAATAATATGCATTTAAACAAATATGCATAAAAAATTAGGATATACTGTAAAATTACGACACAGTTAAACTCCTATTTCAAAATGTCCATGACAATAAAAACAAAAGAAAAGTATCATAAATTCCCAACAATTACTTGTAGTGCTGTTCCTTAAGATGTTTTCAATACTTTTATTTTTTTCATGTCAAAATGTAATTTGGCTCTAGACTTCATTATACCAACTAGAAAAACTTTTAACAGCATGTTACATTTATTCCCTTGACAGCCGCTGTCAAGCCACTCTCAAAAAATGCATGTTACATTTACCGCGGTGATTCACTACTACATGTTCCGAATTGGCAACAAAAAAGGTAGGAACACACAGTAACACAAACACTATATCAAGCCAGGAACATAGCAAAGCAAAGCTCCCCACTCTCCAGCAGTCCAGCTCCGTCTGAGCTGCTTAGGCCTCTCTATCTCTCTCCAGTCCACCATCTCCTCTAATCCAACAAAAAGCAAAAGCTCACCAGTACTCACCACCAACCAATCTAATCATTCCCTCTTCTCAATCCTCACTTCCTCATCATACCCTCAACACTCATTCCTTCACTTTTCATTTTCACCCCTCTCATTCTCTCTCTCTCTCTCAGAAAAGGAGCATTGGCTATTTTCTAGCAATCCTCGCTAAAAAAAGAACCAGAGCTCACACAATGTGTGCTCAAACCCTAGTTCTTCTTCTTTTCCTCTCTCTATTCTCCCTATCTCATTCCCTCCCAGCCATACCGGATCCCTCTCTCGTCATCCCCTCCACCACCGATACCAATACCACCGGTACACCTGGTACCTTTGGTACCACTATACCGGCCTTCCCTGAGCAATCCGATGTTGCCTCTCACACGTGCCCGTTAAACCCTAACGATGCTCTCCTCCCTTCTCTCTCTACCTCATGCAACCCTGCCTCTTCTCCCCTTTCTCTCTCTAAATGCTGTCCTTCTCTAGCCGCTTATTTGTACGCTGCATATGCCGCCACCTCTCTCCAAGCTACAGCTAGTTCGAGTGTTTCCCCCTCGACCCGACCCGACCCGTTACCCGTTTTACCCGACGATGCCGAGGCTTGCTCTGGTGCGGTCGACAGGGTTTTGAGAGAGAAGGGGGTAGAGTTGCCACGTGGAAATGGGACTTGTGATTTGGCACTTTGTGGATGTGGGGTGAAGCTCAGGAGGATGACCTGTCAGAGCGGGATGTTTGCTGATGTGGAAGGAATGTGGGTCCCGGTTCCTGGCGTAGCGAGGCGGCTGGAGAGGGACTGTGCTCGGCCTGGGTTGACCAGGTGTGGTCGCTGTTTGAGAGCACTTAATTTGGTGAGTCTACGATCTCTTACGTAAATAATCTCATCTATATAATTTTGTACATTGTTCTGGGCAAATTGGTAATGCTAATATATGTTAATAATTTTTTTTTTTCAAGTATGGCATTAGCATTTAAGTACATCAACTAATTAAACGGCCTCATTGACATTTTGATTGTGGAATTTAATGGCATAAATATATATATATATATATATATCTATAAAATTAACATGTTCTAAACTGAATACTTTAATATGTTTGTAGGAGGTACTTCAGTGCAATTAAATTTCTGGTTATACGGTGTGCAAATAGTAAGTACTAAAAGTTTCAAAGTAGCCCAAAGGCCCAAAAATGTATTGAAAAAACAAATAACAAAAATTGGGCGAATTGCCTTTGAAAATATGCTATTTTCGAAATACTTTTTCTTCTTTGGGTGGGGTCAGCTATTTTTCTTTGCTTGTACTATACTCAAAAACCTTTTGTTTGAACTGAGTATGAAAGGAAAATAACTAAAATAACTAAACGCCTTATGTTTGGCTTTCTGAGGATACTTTTTTTTAATGATAATATTTTATATTTTGTTAATAAACTAGTAAATGTATCTATCTTTTTCGATCAAGTGACTAGAACGACAAAAAATATTACAACATGCCTATGCAGAAACAAGGGGTGATTTTTTTTTTTTTTTTGTCTAAAGTTTTCGGGGAGATGATCTAGACTCGCGTTTAAAACCGTTTGGACTCAGAATCTATCAAAATCTCACGTGTCAAGAGGTGAAATATGAACGCATGCATTTAGCAGTAAAATCTGAATGCATATGTTCACAAGTAAGACAGCATGTACTATGTTGAAGGTTTTGGAACGGAATATGATCATGTCTAGGTAGAACATTTTTTTCTTCTATAATCCACTTGATCAAGCAAAACAGATATCCCTACGGACCCTATGTAAAATCATGTTGTTCTTTTAATTTTAAAAATATAATGTGCCAATAAAGATTGAGTTATTTATACAACTACTTTCTTAAAAAAAAAATTATTTCAGGTCCTCACAATTTTAATTTTTGATATTAAAAATGGATTGTTGAAAATAAATGTCGCAAGCTTTTAGATTGGCAATTATAAAACCATTATGTGTTTTACATTGTTTCAAAGATCAAATAATTTTCTATCATTTCACAATTATAAACCATTGTAGTGGAACTTCAAGAAAAAAAAAGATTAATCATTTTACAGGGTCGGATATAGAAAAACACAACCCAGTAATGGGCTTCTATTTATTTATTCTTTTACCTGGTAATGGCCCTTTTTAGTGTTGCTCTGCTTTAGCACGTATTGTCAGTGCAGCTTTTTTTTTATTTAGTTTTGCACATTTGCATAGAGATTCGTGCTAACTGGTGCCCTCTGATGGCATGTTTGACCTAACATTAACAGTCCAATAGAAAATAGTGTGAGAGACTGAGACTCTCAGTTCAGTTTTCTTTTTTCTTTTTGTCCGAGTCGGCACATAACGGGGGATCTCTGCTTTCCTGTGTCGGTGATAATTGAAACGCACGCTGAAGAGCGTAACTAAATTAAGATATGTATGGGACTTGTTGTCAGTGATACAAACTAATGGAAAATCTCTACTCCATTTGTTCCGGTTTAGCTCCTCTCCAGTTATACGAGACTCGTATGAATGGCACAAATCTGAACTTTTGAAATTAGATCATACCATTGTAGCCAAATTTCTCTTTCGTGCAGGGAAAAGGATAATTTTTTTTCTTTTTCTGATAGGCCGTTTTTATTTGTTATTATATTTTTCCTAATTGCACAGTTGAAGACAAGCGGTGGCAACACCACAGCAATAAAAAAGATGAAGGAGACTGGGGCCCACGAGCAGGAATGTCAGCTTATGGGGCTGACGTGGCTTCTAATGCGAAATGGGACCCGTTATCTTCCTGCTGCCACCGGTGCCTTGCGTGCTCTAATTGCAGCTGATCTAGCTGGTTCCAAGGTTGACCCCACCACCTGCTCTCTATCCACTGACAATCTACCACTGGCCGTTGGATCTGAACAGCTCAACGGTCAAGATTCGTCCTCATCTCATCGACTACTGGCCCCGACAAATATCAATTTTCCGTTGGTTTTCTTTGTTTGGTTATTACTGGTCCGTGCTATGTCGTTGTAACTGTCGGATTATTTTTTAGTTGTCGATTAATGTTAGAATTACTTTATCTGAATGTAATTATTTATTTTGTAGCAAATGCGTTGGAATTTTTTTATCATGACGAAAGTATGGATTGCCAAATTGATAACTTATGCATCAACATCAACTAATTAAAATTAGTAAAACCCAATTCTACATTTAATTAGTAAATATTTTGTATGAACTATGGAAAGACGTCAACAGATTTTTTAAGAACCACATTTTTAAAATTCAATCTAACTGAGATTTATTACAAAAGTAGACAATTTTTTTATTTTCTAACGAAAAACAATTTGAACGGTATTTAAATTGAATTGAGCTAGAAAGTCGAGGTTTAATCGATATGAGATTTTTTATTTTTGTATTTATTTGTTTTTCAAATACAAAATTTTTGGTCGAACGACTGTTACAACGACATAACATGGGCCAGTAATAACACGAGCCTCAGTTATTTCTTTGTTTGATTAGTAATTATTTTTGTAGAAACTTCTTCACGATACATTAATGTCAAACGACTTTTCTTTTTGTAATTAACCCTGTATCTGAAATTATATTTACAAGCTAGACTTTGAAAATGTACGGCTACGGCAAGTTTTGTTTTTTTGAAAGATTTCTCGTGTGAAGGAGACGAATAAAAACAAAGGAGAGAAGAGAAGAATCAGTGATCGCTATCTCAGACTGGCTGTATGGGAAAATAGAAGTTTGTAGGATAGTGGCCATGACAGGTAGGCAATGAAGCAAGGATCGAGCATGCCACATGGCGTTATGGTGCCCACATTTTGTCTCCATATCAAATTCGCAATGTCACATCAAACTGCTCTCTCCATTTCTTTCAGCAGTGGTGGGTTGTTTTACTGACAGGGGCGGAGCCGAATGAAACATTCTTTTGGTGAAAGAAGTTTACTTTAACCAAACAGATTGGGACAAAATAATGTTTGTTAAATACAATGATATGCAAGAAAAATTTCGTTGAAAAGATGAAAGACATTGATTTTCAAGAGAATCCTTTTGCTTTTGCTTGTTTGAGGCATTGTTGGTCGAATTCAGATCCAGTGCAATACCTGATCGTGTAGAATGCGATCTTAGTCGTCGATTTTAGTCTAACACGAATCTCAAGGCAACCCCTTACATTATAAATAGACACCATATTAATTTCGATCCAGCTACGAGGATTCAACATGGTCAGGTATAGGGGTAGCAAACGGATTAGATATTATTTGTTCGAATTTGAATCCATATTTAAAAATTAAATACGAATATTTGATATCTAAATATCTGTACGTATACTGATACGAATATGATTTTAAATTTTAATTATCTCTATCTGAATAGTAGATATATAATATACCATATAGTTTAATATATATTATAAAAAAATATTATTCACCATTATATTTAGATATATTATGAATTTTGATATTTTTTAATAGTAAATAATTTTTACAAAATGTAAAATTTGGTCTCCAAGCACAATTTAATATGGAGATTATGTTGAACGGTTCGGATCGACTGTTTGGATTTTGAAATCACACAAATTTACTTATAAGCATATGGTGTCAAGATGTGTCACCACAAAATGATGTAGTTGAATCCCTCCTCATTTTAATAATATTTATATTTTTTAATTATATTTTTTAATAAGTAATAGTATTGAAAAACATATAACTGATATGTACCCGTTTAATATCCGATCCATATCTGTCTAATATCTGATCCGTATCCATCTAATATCCGTTTCGTATTAAAAAAATAAAAACAGATACAAATATAATTTTACCACTATCCGATCCGTATCCGATCCATTTGCAACCCTATGAGGTGATCCGTTTGCACCTCTATGCAGTTAGGGAATTCGTATCCTCTGCATTTTAACTCAAAAGGGAATATTTTGAGTTAATGAATTTCGACCTTTCGATTTGTCTTAAGATTCGTGCGGACTAAATCTGTACAAATATTGAAAATCCTCCTAAATTATAGTAAGAAGCCGGATTAGCTCCGATTAAAATCAGACGGTTCAGATTTATTAACTCAAAAGATTCTTTTTTGAGTTAATGCAGAGGATACGCGTTCTGTCAGTTAGGTACCTTGGATGCTCACTCCTGGCTTCATCACTAAAAGACGTGCGTGACGTTCATAGCTAAAGTAGAGTTGTAATTTTGTCAATTTGTACGAGGACGTGACATATATGCCTATTGATAGAGAGCCGAGCCCCGAGAGGCAACCTTAATTGATTATCAGCGCCTATGGTTTTGTTTAATATTTAATTCAGGTAATATAAAAAAAGCAAAGTTAGTACATAAGTATTAGAATGAGACATAATTTTTTAAATATTTTAAAAATAAACATTTAATACATTTAATTCATGGCTAAACATTTAATTCCGAATTTCTGCTTTCAGGAGTATCTCTACAGGTACTGCATATACCTGAAAAAATCCCAATCGAACAATTTTTTCTCAGACCTGTCTTTAAAATTCGAGTCAGGTTAAGAGTTTAGAGTTTAGAGTTTAGGAGCAGGGAATAGCATTGCTATAAGGAGCAGGGAGTAGCATTTGATAGTCACTACTAAGCATTAAAAAAAAAAAGGCAATCCAAAACTGCAAAATTGTCGCTGTTGTCACTATTCTTGTGAAAATTTTAAAAATCTTACGGTTTCAAATTCAAATTGTTGTTCATGAAAGTAAAATTATCGTTCAAAAAAAAATCCGGATCACAAAATGGAAAGAAAAGAAAAGAGTGGAATTGTAGTACTATCCATGGGAATTTAACTAAAATTACCAAAGAATTAATTAATCAAATTTTCTGAGTGACCCTAAGCCCAAACGAATAGGGAAACCTTGCTTCGGCCCGGCCCGGCCCGGCCCATTGTAAGAATTAAACCCTTACTTTCTCCGTAGCCGTTTTGCATCATTCTCAGTTCTCACTTCATCTTCCCGGATGTAATCTGACTATAGCCTGTATCGACTCTAGGCCGCTGACAGGTGGGACAGAGTGCCACTAGTTAGTTATCTCCCTCTAAACTATCTCTTTAATTAGGGGTGTCAATGATATCTTTTTAACCGTTTACTCTATCTGTACCGTATTCGTATTCGATAAGATAGGTATGAGTAAGGTTCTTTTTCATTAACTTATCGGGTATTGGTACAGATAAGGAATTTTTTTCCTTTAGCTAAACGGATAAGGGTATGGGTGAAAGCTATTCGTTCCGTTATCCTATAGGGTAATTTTATAAAGGGGGAATCGGTTATATACCCATCAAAACTTTTGAATTTGGATATTTGCCCATATCCTATTCAAATTTGAGGTAATAATTATTGATGGTAGAATTTATTTGCGTGATATTTCATATGATAAAATTTGAGCAATAGTTAGTGCTATGCTCTTGTTATTTAGTGTATGTTTTTTGTTATAAGAAAAATGTTAAACATATTACTTTTATTTGTATGTCTTGATATTTATTTAAGTAATTGAATTTGTTCGAAGAGGTATTAGTATTTTTTAATTCTCTTGTTTTATGAAAAAAACAATTTTTTTAGAATTGATTCCATATTTATTTTTTTATTAGTAATGTGATCGCATAAGTATAAATGATTGAATTTGGATATTCTATTTGTAAAATATAATAAAACTAATTATTATAAAAATATTATCCGTTATTCGTTCATTACCGTTTCATTACCCGATAATGTTAAGATAAAAATAAAATAAATAAGATCAAATTCTTAATAAATAAGAATAAAATATAAGTAAGATTAATTCTATGGATATAAAAATACTTCCATCCCTTACCTGACATCCCTAGTTTAATAACACCCACACCAACGCTGGTTTCGTGACTAGCTGAATGCGCGCCTCAAGTCCCTTCTATTACGAGGACATCACACTCAGCTCAAATTTATCAATCTTCAGGTATTAATGTCTGTTAAGGTTTTTTGTCTACTAAGTTGAGAACCTTTGTCTGACAGCTGATTTCAGTTAGTAGAACAATGAAATAAATCAATATGTTTTATTCATGTATCATATCAAGGTTCAGAAGGTTCACCTTACCAGTACATATGTCTGATGAATATAGAGCAGATTTAATTTTGGCCTTTAATTTGTTGGTACAGAGAATAAGCTAGGTCCCTCTGTCGTCTTATATTTATTCTTTTTCATTTCTAGGGTTTTAACTTGTCTTTGTTTCTCACTGGAGGGATAAATTGGGAATCTAATTTGAAATTCCCATTTAAGCGATTATCTAATGAATAAATCCTTTTCCCCTCTTTTTTAATTGTTATTGTTATATTTTCCACCAGGGTGAATCTCTGCTAGGTACAATAGGAACAATTCAGTAAAACAGACTGCACTAGTCCTGCCCCCTCCCTCCTACAGTCTCATCAAATTGATTGCATTTTCAACCTTGAGCTCACACTTTCATGATCAATTGCATAGAAAGTGCCATTTCGTCGTTGAACCATCCATGAGTGTGCCATTTCGTCAAATATCACAGCTGGTTAGACCTCCTGCTACAACTGGTACTCAATTTTTTTCCAACACTAGCTCGCAATTCCAAACTTTTGACAAGCCTGTTTTTCTCAGTCAACTATGCAACCAAGGAAATCTCAGACAAGCTTTTTTCTTCCTCTCCAATTCCAAAAATCTAATTGTTACACCAACCCCAAAAGAGTATGCATCAGTTCTGGAGCTATGTGCTTTGAAGAAGGCAATATCACAGGGGAGGCAGATCCATGGCCATATTGCTAAATTGAGGTGTTTCTTGGTAGAAGGGTTTCTTGCCACTAAACTCATCTTCATGTATGGGAAATGTGGCTTTCTCAAAGATGCACATCACTTGTTCGATGAAATGCCTGACAGAACGATCTTTTCCTGGAATGCACTTATTGGTGCATATGTGAATACTGGAGATCTATTTCAAGCCTTGAATCTCTATCATAAAATGCAGAGTTCTGAATTTATACCTGATGCTTGCACTTTTGCCTTGGTACTCAAATTGTGTGGTGGATTAGAGAATTTTAACTTTGGAAGAGAGATTCATGGCTTGATTATTAAATATGGGCTCCAGACAAACACACTAGTGGCAAATTCTCTTCTTTGTATGTACTCAAAGTGTGGATATTTCAGTCATGCCTTTGACTTGTTTAGACAGCTTGGTTATGAGAGGGACATGGTTTCATACAATTCCATCATATCGGCTAGTGTGCAAAATGGTCGATTTTTGGATGCTTTGAATCTTTTCCGGGAGATGCAAAGACATGGACTTAGGTGGGATTCATACACCATAGTTGGTATTCTCCAAGCTTGTGCAGAATTATCTCTTTCAAAATTGGGTCGAGAAATTCATGCTATGCAAATAAAAAAGTTTCAGTTGTTTGATGTACATGAAGGAAATGCATTGGTGTTGTTATATTGCAAATGTGGCAAGATGGATTATGCTGGCAGGGTGTTCAGTATCTTGCCCGAGAGAGATAATATTTCATGGAATTCTATGCTATCTGGTTACATCCAAAACGGGTATAACATCAAAGCAATGAAACTGTTTGATAGAATGGTCAAATTAGGGTTTCAGCCCGATCAGGTGTCAGTCATAAGTGCAGCTTCTGCCCTTGGGCGACTAGTTAATATCAGAAATGGTTGTGAAGTCCATGCATATGCGTTGAAACAGGGTTTTGGTTATAGTTTAGAAGTTGGAAATGCTTTGATAGACATGTATACTAAATGTGGCTGCGTCAACTATGCAAAGGCTGTGTTTGATAGAATGCATGGGAGAGACTATATCTCGTATACTACTATGATTGCAGCCCATGCACAAATTGGAGGGCGTTTTGGGTATCTGAAGGGAATAAGTTTGTTTAGAGATGCACAAAATAATAGAATAAAGGTAGATGGAGTGATGGTTGGTAGTCTATTACAAGCATGTAGCGGGTTGGCAAGTCTGTATTTGTTAAGGCAATTGCATGGCTATGCAACCAGAAATGGGCTATTGGATTTTGTTTTGAAGAATTCCTTTATAGACATTTATGGACAGTTAGGTAAGGTTGAGCAGTCATTCAGCATATTCAACTGTATACAGAATAGAGATGTCGTAACATGGACTAGCATGGTGAATTGCTACACTAACAATGGTTTGTTTAAGGAAGCTCTTGAAATGTTTTCTGAAATGATCAGAAGCAAAATTGAACCCGATTCAGTTGGTATTGTGAGTGTGCTGGTCGCTATTGGTGACTTGTTTTATTTGAAGAAAGGTAAAGAGATTCATGGATTTATAATTAGGAGAAACTTTGATTTGAATGTTGAGATCAATAGCACTCTTGTAGATATGTACTCAAATTGTGGGAGTTTGCACAATTGCAGTGCACTTTTTGCTTCAACGAAAAGGCGAGATGTGGTACTGTACACAGCAATGATTAAGGCTTTGGGTATGCATGGAAGAAAAATTGATGCACTGAAAGTGTTCGATGAAATGCTTAAGAGGAACATTGAACCCGATCATCTTGCATTTCTTGCGTTACTGCATGCTTGTAGTCATTCCAGATTAGTTGATGAAGGAAAATGCTACTTTGACATGATGGCGAGAGAGTACAATTTAACACCTTGGCCAAAGCATTATGCATGTATAGTTGACTTGTTGGGTCGTGCCGGTAAGGTCATGGAGGCATACGAGTTTATCCAGTCTATGCCTGTGGAGCCCACAGCTGTTGTCTGGTGTGCGCTGCTTGGTGCATGTCAGATCCATGGAGAAGAACAAATTGCATCAGTAGCAATGGCTAGGATTGCAGAGTTGGAGCTGAATAACCCGGGAAACTATGTGCTAATTTCGAATTTTTTTGCCTCCAGGGGTAAATGGGGAAATGTGAAGGATGTAAGAGAAAGAATGAGAGAGAAAGGTCTTAGAAAAGTGCCAGGTTATAGTTGGAATCAAATAGGAAATAAGTTCCATAAGGGCCCGTTCTGATGACTAATTTCGTACGGGAACGAATGGAAATTTGGGCTGACAGGGGTAAATTTCCAATAACTCGTTCGGATGACAAATTCGCTTGAAATGGGATCGTGTCTGTTTTTCTATTTTCAATCCCATCTAACGTAAATTTTTGGGAAAACGAAAATGAAGTCAGACATGATATTTTTTTTCCCACGACGAAAGAGTTGAGTCATTCGATTTCATTTTAAATATTTTGTTTATAAATGCTTATAAAATTTATTTATTTTTTATAAATTTTATAAATGTTTATGTTTTCTTAATTGTTTTTATTTGTTTATAAATATTTTTTATTTTATTTTTTCCATTTCATTTAATAATTCTTATTTAATTATAAAATTATTTATATTTTATAAAATAATTAATAAGTATTGTTATGTTATTGTTTATTTGATTTAATTAATAATTATTGTATTGATATCATCAAATTTAGAAAGAAAATATGGTTTTCCACAACTATTCCCACGGTACAACCGAACACTCATTCAGTATATTCTCATAATTATTCGCGTGCATACTTATGAGTATGTGTTCCCGCAAATAAAAAAGTGGATTCCCGAACCCGTCAAATCCCATCCCGCATAATCCCGTGACAAACGAACAGGCCCTTAAATTTTGTTGTCAGGTATAGTTCCCATGAAAGCTCTTGACTATTTATATGAGAAATTGAGAGATAATATCTAGGATTAGAGAGGTTTAACTTCATGGTATTATTCATCTTAAACAAAATTTATACTCGTGTCAAAGATCCAATAAGATTTTAAGTTGGAAATGATTGGTAACCAAATGATGACCAGTTTACAGTATTTACACAGTGGCGAGGCTACATGGAGACTGGGGTAGGCACTTGCCTACCCCTGGAATTTTCTTTTTTTTTATGGACCGGGTCTTTTTAAGGCTTTGCCTATCCCTAATTGTTGGGCTTGCCTACCCCAGAACCCAGAACGAAGACCAGATCAATTAAAAAAAAATACTCTTAACCCTCCGCGGCGCTAGCAGAACCCCGGGCAGGCAGAGGCAGCACGAATTTGCGCGAGAATCTTAACTGAGATTCTCATCCGCATCAAGTCTGGGAGCCCACGTGCACAGTTAGCTGCTATGGCTTCCAAATATTAAGGTCTTCGGTTTCCATTTTTTATTGATTAGCTATGTGGGTGTGGCTATAGGTCAGGAGCAATGTTATTATGTTACGTTAACATCTGATAATAAAATATATATAATTAGCATAATTCAACAAGTTAGAGAATATAAATTTATTCGGTCATATGAACAAGTATAGCAATCGTATTTGATATTCTCTATCAGATTTGCAAGGTTATCTATCCATATTTAATAAATGAATTATCTTTTATTTTTATTTATTTAGAACGAATGGAACTACAAGTTTATCTTACGTATCAAGTGACATATATGTACACTTTGGTACATCTAAACAACAATTCGCAATTCAAATTAAAATGCACTAATAAAAATCTAAGCGCATAATCCTATGATATTCCTGAAAAAGTTTGGTTGGTTGGTACATTTGTGTCTTGAATCCAAATCCGAACCCGAACCCAAACCCGTTAATTTATTAGAACCCGAATCCGATTTTTGCCTACCCCTGACTCAAATCCTAGCATCGCCACTGTATTTACACAGATAGCTCAGGGACAGGTAGCCAAGAGAGATAGCTCAGGGACAGGTAAACATGAGCTGAGGGACAGGTAAACAAAATTTATACTCGGCTGAATTCTTTTAACAAAATTTATAGCTCAGGGATTTTTCCATTTCATTTAATAATTCTTATTTAATTAAACATGAGCTGAATTCAGCGACAAAAAAAAAAGTAATGAATGGTTAAAGCTCTGAGTGGATAATAAATATGTTTGATTGAAATTATTTCATGTGATGATTTTTACTTTTGTTGTATTCTCGGCTGCTTGCCTTTCAGTTATACTCAGATCCAGATTTATTAGGATTATTGTCGGCACTACTTGTTGGATTTCAATTGTTATAGGAAATAAAAGAAGAATTCAAAGTTTCTTGAATGTAAAAACAAAAAAAAAACTGTAATTAGTCTTATTAGAGCACTTCAATCTTTTGTAATGTGTCCAATACTATGAGTCGTAGAGCACTTCTTAGAATTTAATTGTTGGATCAAGATCTATTAAGTGTTAGAGCTATATTCCTAAAATTGTAAGATTATTTTTATCACATTAGCACTTTTAATAATTTTAATAATTAGCTTCATGTTATTTCTATTCTTGCAATTTTAATTATGTGTAGTAATTGCAAGTTTAACCAACTCCGTAATTGTCAATTGTTAGTTGGCATGTTACTTTTAAATAGATTGCTAATTTACTAAGAGTAATTATGAAACATATTTGTAATTGAAATTGTAATGATTATATTAACATGTGTAATTATGTTCCTAAGTGCAATAAAAATGCTCTTACGTCGTCATATATTTTGTTTAAGCAATCACAAAAGCAACTTTTGTTTCACATGTTTGGCGCATATCACCTACGTACCAGCTGCTGTCCGGCGAATAAATTCATGGTGGTGTCGATAAATTATATGTTATTATTTGTTATGAGTGAGGCTATGATACATTGCAATGTACGGATCGGTTCATACATTGAATTAATAACTCCTTTTTAAAGTTCAAATAATCAATCCGAACCATTCAGTATTATTATTACCCAGTGAACTCTAATGATGCTTAGTAGGTACCATGGCTGTTTGCTGTGTTCTGACAGTCATGGGGGTAGTTATCTTTTAGTGAACTAGGGTTTTTGTGCAATGGTTACTGTATTCAGTGCCATTGACTATGTATGAAATGCATTATATGTTTCTTATTATTTTTTTATGTAGGTAGAAAATCACTACTCTCGAATGGTTCAGATTTTTTAGATCAAGTGATTTTTTAATTGTCTAAAAAAGTAAAAGTTTCCAAAAAATATAAATTTGATCTTTAAGTATATATATATATTTTTTTTTTTGAAAACTTGGTAATGACTACCAAGGTTATATTAGAAGATTTGTTTAATACATCAGATCCTAATTAAGATTACAACAGACTAAGTTATAGCAGCATTGCTATGTGTTAGTTCTGCACCCATAACAGCCCCAAAACCATTTTTATTCCTTTTTCTACAAAATTTCTGCTACAAATTTGCTTCCTCAGCAGCTCGGTTAGCTACTAACCACGGTGGTAGCTTCTTATCTCGAAATATGACCTCATTGCGCTGTCGCCATAACGACCACAACACTGACATGAAGTAAGTGATCCAGACATGCTTATTACGACCCCTGCTACTGCTGCAATAAAGATTACATGAACCCTCCCAAGTATCTCTTACTGTGACTCCAATTTGCAGAAGGGCATCAAACCGAGCCCACACCTCCTTTGCATTTTGGCATGTAAAGAATAGATGATTTGCAGTCTCCAGTGTGCAATCTTGACACATCACACAATGAGGCTCACAGTTCATACCCCTTCGCCGCAGCATCTCGCGAGTTGGAAGCTTGTCTTTTAATAACAGTTGAGAAAAGACTTGAACTTTTAAAGGAGCAACAGCCTTCCAACTACCCACGAAACCCCATTGAATCCTTGTACAATGAACCTGCTGAATATTCACCATTGGCTGACCACCTCCAAATCAAAGTATCCTCCATCTCATTTAGAATCGGTACCGTACCAGTGAATGAAGAAATTACTGGTGAATTTTTAGAAAATGCATCCTGCAGTGAGATGTGTTGTGAGATCGGCCTTGGCAGCCCATCTTTCATCTTCCTGAGTGGATTTGTGCCCCAACAGTCATACCAATATGAGATTCTTGCCCCCCTTACCAATAGTCCATTGAGTACACCATTGAAAAAGTGCATACAACTTAATCAATTGGTTCCAAAATAAGATCCAGTAACCATCCAAGTTTTAGGATTGAGCTGTTGCGGTCGATGTTTCTTTAAAATATGCATCACCGAATACCATAGACTCTCGGTCTGAGTTGATGCCTTCCACCACCAACGGATTAAAAGAGAAATATTTCTCATTGCCAAATTTGGAACTCCAAACCCGCCAACCCGTTTAGGCAAGCAAACCACTTCCCAGTTGATTAGAGGTAGACCCGTGCCTTGACCTTGAGATTTTCCCCATATAAAATTGCTACCGAGCTTTTCAATCCTCTTCAACACCCATTTCGGCAGCACGAAACAGGTCATGATATATATCGGTACACTACACAAAACCGAGTTAATAAGTTGCAGCCTACCCCCTTTTGAAAGAAATTTACCGGTCCAACCCTCAATCTTAGACTCTATTTTTTTCCAGCAAGGGAATAAAGTCTTGTTTCTTTGGCTTGTGAATGGTAAGGGGCATACCGAGGTAAGAAATTGGCAATTGAGTTCGGGTGCAACCCATTACTGCACTAACCATCAAAGTGTCAGATGGAGTAAGATTAATAGGATAGAACGAGCTCTTGTCAAAATTTATTTGCAAACCCGAAATTTTAGAGAATAATCTGAGAAACAACTTGAGAGTGATCATCGTAGGCAAGTCCGCATGGGCAATAATCGCAGTATCATCCGCATATTGGAATGCATGAACCAATGGAGATATTAATTATTTAGACTTTAAAAATAAAGATATGAATCCAATGCACGAACCAATTTGCTCACTCAAATTTATCATACCTAATCAAGCCACCCATGACCCATCTCTTTTCCTGTTGTCTATCTAAGAAAAAACATAAGGATCAAACCTACTGTACTTTGTTTCTTCTTTTTACCACAAGAGTACCTAATCAAGCCACCCTCAAGATAAAAAAAGAATACCTAATCAAGCCACCCTCAATGTTTTTTTCTTTTTATTATTATATCAAACGCTGATGTTTGCATCATTGCATGAATACAATACGAGGTGATGCTGAACTGAGATTGAGAGAAGGGGAAAAAAATAAGCGGAATTTCACGTATACCCCTGAAAAATTTTAAATTCACGTATTAACCCCTCTAAAATTCATAATACCATTTTTATCCTTCTAAATTTCAAAACTCACAACTTTACCCAAATTATTAAAACTCATTTTAAATTTATAAAGTTTTCATTTTTCTCTTTATTAAAAAATAAATGTAGGTAGTTAGTGTCGGAAAAATGTTCCATTTTCTATTGGTTGATTTTTGAGGACAAATGTGTTATTTCTCTACTAGTGATGCATACACGTAGCATTTAGGATACACTTGTGTACGTATCACGAATAAGAAAATGAACCATTTATTCTCACCACCGGACAATTAGGAGATCGAACATTTCTCTTAAACATGCTAATATGTTTATTTATTTAACGTGTAAAATGGATATTTTTTAAAATGAGTTTTAATAGAAAAGACAATTAATTGGTTTGTGAGTTTTTGAAATTTTTAAGAATAAATATGATATTATTAATTTTAGATGGGGAAATACGTTATTTTGAAAGTTTGTAAGGATATAAATTCCAAAAAAAGTAAGAGAGAGAAAAATGGAAGATTGAGTGGAGGATAATATAGATGATTGCAACGAAATGAATTCGTATTGAGGACCACGCAATCTATTAAAACATCTAGGCTAATGTATACTGTTCATCTCAAATCAAATGGTCTACATAGGTCCTGGTTGGATATAGACTTCTGCCAACGGGTACCTCGGGCAGGGCAGACCTGTACCCGTCCCGGGCAGCGGGCAGGAAGGGTACGGGTACAACGGGTTGGCGGGTACAACGGGCACGGGTAGGCGGGTTTTTTTTTTTTAAACTCCGCCCTGCCCGTCTCAAACCCGTGCCCGTTGCGGGTAAACGGGTACAACGGGCAAGGGTACAGCGGGCACGGGCAGGACGGGCACGGTAGGAATTTTTTAATCTGGACCGTTATTTTTAATCTGGACCGTTATTTTTAACTTGGAACGAATCTCAAAGCCAAATAATACTGCTCCCTGCGTTATGCCGAATCTCAAAGCGGTGAGAGTTAATCCCAAACCGTAAAGTGAAGGGAATCTTTTACACATATTGGAGAGGATCCTGCGCTACACCCAATAGGCACCGTACACATCCACTTTTACACGAATAATATTATAATACTAGGCCCCTGCGCTAGTGCGCTACACCCAAAAGGGAATCTTTTACAATTACTTGATCTGCACCGTTCTTTTTAAATTGGCACGAATCTCAATATTCACATGAAAAGGGAATCTTTTACAATTACTTGATCTGCAGTCTGCACCCTGCGCTACCGTTCTTTTTAAATTGGCACGAATCTCAATATTCACTTGACGGGTACGCGGGTGCGGGTACACCCGTGGCGGGTGCGGGTACACCCGTGGCGGGTGCGGGCAGACGGGCAGCGGGCACAGGTTTGGCACCAAAACAGGCCACCCTGCCCATTTCAAGCCCGTACCCGCGTACCCGTTTACCCGTCTATACCCGGGCACGGGTACGGGTACCCCGGGCACCGGGCACGGGAGGACCGGGCACGGGCAGCCCCAGGCGGGCAGTGTCAAATGTCTACTTGGATAGATATCCTAACCCAACTAATGCTGGCCAATATTAACAGTAATAGATCAAGCTCTATTTCTACCATCTGATGTGAAATAAAAGGCTCAGATCTTCCTTGGTAAAAAATTTCTACAGAAAATAAAAATTAATTTTACAATATCATATCATCTCATTCTAAATTATATATAAACTTTATCTAAATATTAAAAATATTTAAAAAATAAAGATCAATTCACCTCCATTTCCTCTAAATTTCTCCGCCCCGCGGATCTTCACATGCACAGAAGTGTGATATTCATGTGTACAGACTACAGACCATGTGGTATGTTTGTTGCAAAACAATAATAGATAGAATAGCTATTGTTTGTTGTATTAGAATAGCTAAATTTTAAAATTAGAATAAAAAAAAAATTTAAATTCTGAAATTTTTATTAATATTAAATTTCAAAATCTACAGTCCATGCAGAGAAATTTTGAAATATGTCCAAACCGCAAAAAATTTTCTAATTCAAAAGCCAAAAATTACAAATTTATTTTGCGGTTTTGGTTTTAGAATTCTAAAACGGTAATTTTTTTTTGCGGTTTTGGTTTTGGTTTTAAAGAATTTGTGATTTCTTTCTTTGTCAGATTCTTTGTCAGATAAATCATTCAAATTTGTGACTTTTGGTTTGTCAGAGAAATCATAAATTAGTTACTTTTGACAGAGATGTTAGATTTTTTGTTTTGTTTTCAAAAATACAAAGATCACAATAGTTTTTATATTTATCTAGAAGTGACTTTTAAACCGAGACAATAATTCATTTCAAAATATTTTAATTTTTTTCCAATAACACACAAAGTAATATTTTAATTTTTTCTTACAATTGCGAAAAATCCGGCCTAAAAAATGTTGATTTGGATTATTTGTCGCTGTCTTTCTAATAAATCAAATCATATAGTATTCCATCTATTTTTATATAAAATATTTCTAATATTTCAATACAAAAAATAAATAAATTATAACATTTTCTGTTTAAAAAAACTTAAAACTGGAAATTTATTTTTTGATTTTGGAATTCCAAATCAAAATTGGAAATTTATTTTGTGGTTCTGAAATTTCAAAACCAAAATCGCAATTTTTTTTTTGCGGTTTCAGCATTTCAAAACCGGAAAATAAATCTACAGTAATTTGGTCTAAAACCGGAAAATAAATCTGCAGTTTTGGACAGTTTCCGAAATCTTATCAAACCAGATTTTGAAATTTAATATTTTTTTAAATATTAATAAAAATTTCGGTTCAAAATTCATAAGAATAGTCTATTTTTTTTTTAAATCCGTAGGTAATAGCTATTCCAATAAGATCTGTTTCTGTATAGAGTCCATTTGCGGCCACGTGTATCCAACTTATAATATTTTCCGGACCCGCTGCTGTGGCGGTCAATTATATAGAGAGAGAGATAGATAGACAGACTATGGTGAGTTGTGACGTTTTACTTCACGTCATATTTTAATTTGAAAATTTAAACGACCGATCCGAGCCGCTCAACATGCTCTAAATATTGAAATGTGCTTGGAGACTAAATTTTATACTTTTTGGATATTTTTTACTATTTATTAAGCTATTTTGAAAATCGCTGATCCACTATGAACAACAAAAACAGTAAAAATTTATGGACCACCGGATCAGTGATTTTCAAAGTGGCTTAATAAATAGTAAAAAAATTCCAAAAAATATAAAATTTAGTTTCCAAGTACAGTTCAATATTTAGAACATGTTGAGCGGTTCGGATCGGTTGTTTGGATTTTCAAAATGAAAATATGAGCATAAAGTAAAAATGACATCTTACTTCACAACTCACCATAGCCCAGCTCTATATATAGGAGTTGGCTACGGTGCTATGCATAGCATAGAGGGCCTCCGTGCTACGGCTTAATATTTGAGTTTTCAAAATTCTAACGGTCGATCCGAACCATTCAACATGATCTCCGTATGAATATGTACTTGCAAACCAAATTTTACATTTTTTAGAATTTTTTTACTATTTTTTTAGATAGGTAGAAAAACACTTGATCTGAATAGTACAGAATTTTCAGATCAAGTGATTTTCTACCTATCTAAAAAAATAGTAAAAAATTCTAAAAAATATAAAATTTGGTTTGCAAGTACATATATATACGGAGATCATGTTGAACGGTTCGGATCGACCGTTAGGATTTTGAAAACTCAAATATTGAGCAATAGCACGGAGGCTCTCTATGTTATGCATAGCATATTAGCAATTTCCATATATATATATAGAGTAGAACTAGGGTGCTCCTAAGCTCACCAAGCCCTTCCGTGAGCGCGACTCTAAAACCTATCAAATTGACTTCAAACGACATTTTCAAACCGTTAGATGTTCAATCTATATTAAAATGTGCTTGGAGACCAAATTTTACATTTTTTGGAATTTTTTTACTATTTATTAAGATGGTTTGAAAATCGCTGTTTTCCAATGGTGCAGAATTTTAATAAAAACAACGATTTTCAAACCATCTTAATAAATAGTAAAAAAATTCCAAAAAATGTAAAATTTGGTCTCCAAGCACATTTTAATATAGATTGAACATCTAACGGTTTGAAAATGTCGTTTGAAGTCAATTTGATAGGTTTTAGAGTCGCGCTCACGAAGAGCTTGATGAGCTTAGGAGCACCCTAGTTCTACTCTATATATATATATATATATATATATATATATATATATATATATATATATATATATATATATAGAGCTGGGCTATGGTGAGTTGTGAAGTAAGATGTCATTTTTACTTCACGCTCATATTTTCATTTTGAAAATTCAAACAACCGATCCGAACCGCTCAACATGTTCTAAATATTGAAATGTGCTTGGAGACTAAATTTTACATTTTTTGGAATTTTTTACTATTTATTAAACCACTTTGAAAATCGCTGATCTAGTGGTCCAGAATTTTTTACTGTTTTTTACTGCAGTGGATTAGCGATTTCAAAGTGGCTTAATAAATAGTAAAAAAATTCCAAAAAATTGTAAAATTTAGTCTCCAAGCACATTTTAATATTTAGAACATGAACGGTTCGGATCGGTTGTTTGAATTTTTAAAATGAAAATATGACGTAAAGTAAAACGTTGTTTTACTTCACAACTCACCATAGTCTATCTATATATATATATGTTGTTGTTGCTTTTCTTGTCGTCTGACCTCATAGTAAATTTTAAATTTTAATTGTAAACAATCTTTTAATATTGATTATATGACAATATGATAGAATTAATGACAAATTATATTTGGATGAATAAATCTTATGATATTTTGAAAAAAATAAAAATATTCTAAAAATGTAAAATTTGAGATCCAAGTACATTTTTCATAGATCGTTATGAATAGTTCGAATTGACTATTAAAATGCTCTATGCAAAGTACAGTAGCCTCGCTCGTATAAATTAACAATGCAAAATTAATCAATGACAATATCTTTACAAAAAATAAAGAAAAAAAATCAGCTAGCTACATTGATTACTGCACCGAGTCAACTGACAGAATGAGAATTAGTTTCACTACAATAATAGAACACTATTCACGAGGATAAAAAGTGACAATCCGTGAGGGTATACCGACATAAAGATATTTTTGCTATTAGCGACAGGAGTATCCGCAATGATATACGGACAATATCTCTCGAGTACTGTTTCATTATTGTAGTGTTTCGTTGTCTTGTCCTAGAGTCTTTCCTTTTGTTTTTTTTTGAGTAAAATAGGGATCAAGTCCCATTTGATTGATAAATGAACTGTTACATTGGTTATGTTACAAAACATTTGTCGGGATGAAATAAAAAGTAAAGCATAAAATAAATCCTATAATAGAGTCCAGTGAGTCTTTCCTTTTGTTATTCTTCATCCTTTTTTTCACTTACAAAAATCATTCTCTTCGCACACCATATATCCTCCCAGTCTCCCACACTTTACACTTATCATCCCCACTCTCGCTTACACAAACTAACCCACTCACCCACAAACGCACCGGATACATCCATGTCTACCAAAAGTAGTGTAGATCCTCTTGTGGTAGGAAGGGTGATAGGAGATGTAGTAGACCTCTTTGTGCCCACCATAGACATGTCATCAATAACCTATGGCACCAAGCAAATAAACAAAGGCTGTGATATCAAGCCGTCCATGGCAGCTGATGCTCCAACGGTCAATATTGCTGGAAAAACCAGTGATTTATACACACTGGTACAACATATTTTACCTCTTTTTTTTTTTTTTCCTCCTCTTCTTTTTTGTGATGATTCTGGATTCTCAAGTAATTAGCAAGTCATGTGTAGTTTTATTTAAAAAGAAATACACTTTGTTTATTACACATAGGTGATGACTGATCCAGATGCACCTAGCCCTAGTGATCCTACCATGAAGGAGTGGCTTCACTGGTACTACACATTTATTGAACCTATTAATTAATTTTTTTTCTCGTTTTATCAGATGCATCTGATGCATATTATATATGTTGACTATTTTCCTATAGTTTTCTTCAGTATTGACCCTTATTTATTATTTTTTTGGTATGTTAAGGTTAGTGGTGAATTGGCCAGGCAGTACAGATCCTTCCCAAGGCAAGTAATTACTTTTTTTTTTTTTTTGTGTGCAAATTATCAGTATATAAATTTGATGGGATCGGTCATCGGTGGGGTCTCCCTTTTTTTTGTCTTCGTTTTTTTGCTGAATTATTTTTGAGACTTTTTTGTGACAGAACCGTATAATAAACGGATAGCTAGGGTGGGACTCAAGATTTTCGTCGGGAGCAAAAAAGTATTGAATCAGGTTTAAATAGCTGATTGGATTTAAACTCATTAACTAATTAGGTACTCGATAAAAAATAATGACTTGTAATTTCTGATACTCTAACTACTAATTACTAATTATAATTCAAGAAATTTATTTCAATTTTAGTCTTAAATTTAATCCGAATTACAAATTGAATATGTAGAGAGGGCAAAAAATATTTTAGAAGAACAAAATCAATCGGAACGTCCAATCTCCACTAAAACTGAAAATTCAGGAAGGACCCTCTCAAAATCCAGAGGGCACCATATGGGTCCCCCCTGTATCTAGTGTTTTGTTATTGACTTATTGCAAAATACTGGAGCAATGAACAATTGAATACTGAAGGTCTAAATTCTAATGTTTTAAATAGCGTTTATAGCGTCATAGCGGAAAGACTACAAAAAAAATTATAGCGAATAACGTAGCTATAGCGGAAGCTATGCTACATAGCGTTTTTTTTTACAAAAATTATATATATATTTGTACTAAATATCAACATTATCTAAAGTCTTATAGAACAATAAAGAACACCAGATTAATTAAGAAATTATAATATTCATATTGAATCAGTACAAAGTCTAAATTACGGTTCAAAATATTCATAGTAATGTTATAAACTATCGATCTTTTTCTATTCAAAATATCTTAAGCATCATGATTCATGACATAATCTATTTTTTTTTCTATTCAAATTTCAAATTAATCTAGACACATCATTGATTTCGGTTTGGCCTTTTATTTAACTTTTTTGGGTCTTTATTTAAAGTCCATATAAATTGCCTAAAAAAACTCATTATGCATAGCGCGCGCTATTTGCGCTACACGCTATGCGCTATAGCGGACCGCTATTATCACTATAGCGGGCGTAGCTCAATTAGCGCATTTTGATGACATAGCTTAGCGTTTAGGGTTCAAAAACGCTATAGCGCGCTATTTAGAACACTGCTAAATTCAATAACTATCTTGCTTTAAGCTGCATGGTATGAGAACAGCTTGGGTCCGATGGGTTTAGAGACAGTCCGATCCACTTTAAGATTCATGCACACAAATGTTAAAGCATACACGAAAGTTGTGGGTGCGTTAAAGCAGATCGGACAGTCATCAAACCCATCGAACTCACTTTGAGTCCGGTGGGCGGACCCAAATTGGTTCCGCATGGTATGGTTATTCTATATGACAGATAGTTTGTGTTGTAATCTTATTCTTGATTAATAGTTGAAAGTCACTAAAATGACGTAAATCTGGTCCAAAATATATGAAAATTATAAATATGGTAGGCCTCTCAGTTCTCACCTCTATTGCTTTAAAAATAAATTGAAATTATATAAAAATTAAAAGTTAAAGGTAACAAAAAAAAAAGCTTCTAATAAATTAAGTTTTCCATCAAAATTTGAAAAATTATTTATTTTTCGATTTACAAACAAACCACCTTTCTCATTTTCTCTTTTTTGTAATCTTAGTTTAAACTTTATTTGAACTTATTATTAATTTGAACTTTATTTGAAAATTATTCAATCTAACATATTCTTATTGGTCAACTACGATCAATATTTTTTGCATTCTAATTAATCAATTTTGAATGATTAATATTTTTTGCATTCTAATTAATTAAATGTTGAATGTTAATATGCAAGTTTAGTTATGAATTTGTACGGATAGAAATTGAGTTTGTACTGATAGAAGTGACAAACTGATCACCTTCTTACTTGTTAAGTTTTATAAAGTAGCTGGTGTCAAATTAATTACAAGAACTTATGAAATCTGTAAATCGATCACCGTTGGACAAATAAGAATATCTTCGTTTGAAGAGAAAATTAAATTAGTCTTTTCATTTTAAAATAAAATATTAACAATAAGTTTAATAAAATAAAATTTTAATATTAAATTAAAGAAATTTAAAAAATGAGAAAAACTATTTATTTTTAGTGAAAAAAAAATAAGAAATTAAGTTTTGATAGAGAAATTAGATATTTAAAAGTTTTTGATGAATATGACAATAATTATTTAATTTAAAAAATAAAATAATAAAAAGTTTAAATATTTTGATGAAAAAAATAAAAAAAATAAAATTGATTGCATGGTAATTTCTCAAAAATAATAAAATTAGTTGACAAGATAATCTTAATTCCAATAAGAAATATCTTAGAAGGGTACAGAGTAGATGCAAAGCTTCATTTCAATCATTCAATGTGGTGCGCACCAGCAGACATCCCCAGCGTCATGCCTCATGGATGTCACAGCTGTCATGGTTTCAGGGTCACACGTGTCAAATACTAAGGACCAACTTAACATGTGTCGGCCCCCGAACCCCTTACGTTTCTGTTGTATGTCAGTGTGACTGTGTCTGTTTTTTTTTTTTTTACTAAATCCACGTCACATTGTCACTGTGGCTCGTATTTGTTTATCATCTCCATTTGTCCGTACTGGAGATGTCCGCGGGCTCTTCGGGCTAGGTCTCAGTGTTGTAAAAAACATCTGTTTAGACCGATTAATCAGCCGATTAGACGTGACGGGGATCAAACTGTTACAGATTTTTCCAACTAATTGGCCGATTATTCTCAATTATCCTCGATTAATCGCTTGACGGTATCATATCCGTCCGACGAGCACATACCGTTATTTACAACTCTGTTGGGTCTTCCTGGTTTTTAGTTGTCACTTCCTATACTTATTCACGAGAATATTTTATTCATAGAAAAAAAAAAAGAGAAATAGAACGAGTTTATGAGAATTTTCACTAGTAGTAAGACTGGTGGCAGCACTACCAGTCCTAATTTTTTTAATCTGTATAACTTACTACCAATTAAAAATTTGCAGCGCAAAAGAAAAAAAAATTTAGGATCACTGGCACTGATTTTACTACTAGTGAAAATTTTCATGCGCTTTTTCTATTTCTCTCTTCTTTTCATTATTTTCTATGAATTAAAAAATTCTCCTTATTCGCCTACTACAAAAAAAAGTTCCCGCTTTCTGCTTATAAGTCTGATAACCACCTCCATAATTTCACTTCCTAAACAATTACTAAATTTTTTTAATGTTTTTTAAAAATGCATATTTATTTATTGTATCGATGCATACAAGTTGATTTTGTCGATACATATATGGTCGAGAAAATCGACGAATATTTCTCTATTTCATTTAAGACATACAGTTATCAACAACTATTTTGATTTAACCATAAAATAAAAAAAACTATTTTGATTTTCTAGAGTCATTTTCCAAATTTTCAGAATGTATATTTGACTTCTGCTCAATGTACACTTGAGTATTACATCAATGCACACTTAATTATTGATTGCCTATTCAATTTTTTTTAGAAGTTAATAAAAAAAAAACAGTCAGGAATTATTTAGGAGATGAAAGATGGTGGGCAACATATAATATTTCTTCTGTTTATGCCTCCCAAGTATATCCTGTTTAGTCTATTTACAGATGCTTCCAATTTATTAAGATCGATCTGAATAACATTTAAACCGCGATCTTACACTTTTTTCATGATGCATGGAAAGGTGATCATTAAATAAACAAATAATATGTATTAAATAAAAATAGGGACAGAAAATGTATCTTCAGTTTTATTCATTTCTTTTGTTATGGCATAACTTTTGACAGGGGAGGTGGCGGTGCCATATATGGGGCCCCAGCCGCCAGTTGGTATTCACCGGTACGTGTTTGTGTTGTTCAAACAGGAGACTCGTCTCACAGATATTAGCCCCCCGGCAAACCGGGCCCACTTCAACACTCGATCTTTTGCGGCAGAGCACAATCTTGGCCTTCCTGTTGCCGCCGCCTACTTCAACTCTCAGAAAGAGCCCGGTATTAACCGCCGCCGCTAAATCTTATGTTAGATAACAAAAAGATATGTCGTGTATGTTGTTATTTAGGTTATGAAGCCGACTATGACATATACAAATTATATGTACGAGAGTGATGTATGTTCTAGTTTTGAGAACAAGAGCTTGTCCGGGTACTGTGACAACTCTTTGGAGTATGTAGTGTTGAAATGCAGATATTGCATAAATGTTATTATCATATTTACAGTTGATAACACGAAATTTCCAACTAGTTGCGGCAAAATCTATACACGAGGATGTTATATCTGCAAGAAAACTATTTAGAAGAAAACCTTTTTATGTAAATTCGACCCATAATATCCATTCGTTTTGAATGGTTCAAATATAAATAAGCAAGCTCTATATTTTGGATCAGAATAACATTGGAAATGAAATCACTTCTAAAGGGACTTTCATGTACTAGAAATGGTTGGGCCGTTTAGCGATGCCATTTTTCTATCGCTTTCAATATTTTTTAAAAGAAAAACAAACCACGACATTCTTTGGAAAGGACAAGCTCATTCTTTCGAATCTTATTCAAAGTTAAGTGGACGTTCGGCTCCACAAAAAGGAACAGAACTGAATGCGAGCAGTGTTCAATCAAAGCATAAAAATGATTGGAAGTTGTAACTAAACAAGTAAAAAAGAAACTGAATCCTATAACCTTTTTAAGCTGTTATAAATTAGGGTTTCCCCACAGGATTTCCCTTAAATAACTACATGGGAGCGATAATTTAAACAAAAAACAGTAGTCCCTCTATTAAGTAAATGTTCAACCAGCCAGCTTAATCTAAAGTGCTAAACCCTCGACCAAAAAGAAAAAAAAAGTATACAATAGGAGGATCTTGCAGCCCCAACTCTACCTCTCTCAACTAAACAAAATTGTAAATAAAAAAAAGTTTTCTAACTGAGTTCCCTTTTCTAAGTTCTCCAATTAACAAACATTATAATTCATCGTGGAGCTCAGGTTGTGAATCACTGGGTTTATTTTGTGAATCGGCCGTCTCTTCGCTCTCTTTTTGAGATGTTTCATCAGGAGTGTCAGTTGAGCCACTTGTGTTAGTTTCATCTTTGGTTGCTGTCTCTTCCTTTGCTGGTTTGTCAACCTTGGGTTTTGGTTTTGGTATCCTGTTCACACTGGCCACCTAAATTTACAAGAGGAAGAGACTTGCATCATGACAATGACATTTTTATACAATATATGTTGACCATAAACAAATCACTGGTACCTTTTCTTGTAGCTTTGCAATCTTCTCAAAGACTTCTATAGAAGTCAGGACTGGAGTCTTGTAGTCAGGTGTACTAAAAACATTGAAAAAAAGAAAAGAAAATGAGATTGTAATTTTGTTAAATTTTGATTTGAGGAATGTAAGTATGTAACTACAGAAACGTTCAATAAAATCAAATTAGTGCACTCCTATCTTTGCCTAGTGATCATGAGCTTGTACTGAATCAAACCGATCTGTAGTATACTGGGACCAATTGTTGGTTTTCTTTGTTAAAATTATATTTTACAAGGCTACAGTGTATCTCATGATTTTGTAGTGGTTAATGCAGAATGTCAAAATGCATCATACTTCTTTTGAAGCGTTTCCTTCTCTTCTAACCAACTTTGACTTTTTCTGCCTCCTTCAAAACCTAATTAAAAAGAAATATGTCAGAGCCTTGCCAATCAAAAGAAAATAATTAAGATGAGTTATAAAGGCTAACCTCTTCGATTCTAGATTTTGGCAGCCACGGCTTGTTTGTCTCCCAGTTACTTACAATCTGCACGAAAATGCAGAGGAACATAATTAGATTTATCTGACAATATTATTGGAAGTACCACAGTAACCAGTAGTCTTAATGTTAATAATATGTCACAAGCCTAATAACACTGGTAGAATAGATGAAGGCTTGTG
>JAJGRW010000155.1:291141-358135 GCA_025461045.1 Carex parvula
ATTTTCTACCCTACTCAAGAGTCAAATAGTTTCTTGATACTAGAAAAGAAAACATTTCTATATTTGCAATGAAAAGAAATAGAAATTTAGTCCGAAGCTCCTAATTTGTGTTTAAATTGCAAAATACAACAATAATTCCAATAACCGTTTCTCATCTCTCTATTTATAGATGGCAAATAAATGTGTCTGGTTAGAATCAGAATTGCATCGTGTGATGGTGTGAGGTTCTGATTATAGTGACAAAATTTGTGAATTATTCATGAATTATTTATTTTTAGTGTTTTTTCTGAATGAATAAACGAACTAAATGGAGGCCGAATTATCTTGCAAGTTTTACGAATAATTCGCAAAATTTTAAAATATTGATATATTTGCATTCATTAAAATAGAAGTATCTATTTTCAAATTATATATGTATTGTTTGATAATCACGAATTATTCCGAAACTAAAAACATTGTCCAACTTTTCTGAATTTTGAACTGTTACTATGGTTCTAATTAGGCTTTTGGGTTCAGCTCAGATCAATATAACATTGCTGATTTGGTAATTTTATCACCTTAGAAACTAATATATGGAGAGGAAGTTCTCCTTTGGCATTTATTGTTATCTTTAGTGCTGTCGTATTTAATAAATATAATATTATTGGGCGCCACAAAATATTTGGAGTTTGGGCTAACTGTTAACCTGTCAACTCTGTTCCGTGTCCTATTCTACCTTGCTTATTACAATAAGCCAATTATTTCAAATTCTTAATAAATTCCGTGCTCCCTGTGTTGATTGTACCCATGTATACATTTGATTTATTGCTATTATCAGCTGTCAATCTTCTTCGTCCGTATCTACACACTTGGACTTCCTGAGTCTTTGAGCACTATAATTAATTCCATCCAAAACAGGACTATGCATTGGGATTTCTTCTGTTTTTTTTTTATATTTTTAACAAGTCACGATGGGTTCAGAGTGGGACAATGGTACCGGCGGGAGCCGGCTTCGTCACGGAACGGCACGGTTATGGCACGGTTAGCGTGTCAGTTACGTGCCTGACACGCGTGTCCCGTGTCGTGACCATGAGTCGCATGCCGTGATCTCTTGAAAAACGTTGCACCGCACGGCACGGCGACGACCCATATCACGCCAGTCCGTGTAATTAGAACCCTGTAGATATTGATTTAATGAGTGAAGTCGTTAAAGCCTAACTGATTGATTAAATGGTCACGCAAATTACGGAGTCATGTATGGTCACGGCACGTTAATTTAGGCACGACGTGACTCACGTGGCGTGACTATTCACGTGCCGTGATCACTCCTTGACATTTTGGTCACGGCACGGCACGTGAAAATTAACTTGGTCACCGGCACGGCATGATACGAGATCAAAATCACAGCGTGTTAGTCACGGCACGGCAAGTTTTTTCCACTCTAACGATGATACTTCTTATTTTATTTTTTGGAATGTAGCGTAATTTCGAATTTTAGAAAGATTTCTTTGTAATCGTTTTCTAATTATTTCTATTAGCTCTCATTTACCTCGATATCTCTTTCATAATAGTAATAGTAATTGCTGATGTGATCACTAAAAGCAATTCAATTTATTTTTTGCCAAATAATTAAAAATTTAATAGTTATTGTACGAGGATAGAGATTAAAAAATTTAAATTGACTTAATTTTTATTTAGTGCTTGACAATTATTTTTTATTTCTTTATAATTTTACTGATATATATGCTCTTCATAATGAAATGAAACACTTCGATTTAAATTTCGCTCATTCCATCTAGGTTAACCGAAATTTAACCCGGTACGGTATTCAGTAATTCAATTGGTCAAACTTAGAATACTAAAAAACCAAATCTCGGCCGGAACGGAACGGGAGGGATATCAAAACCTTGGTTTTGGGCCCCTTTGGTTTCCATCATGGCCACAAAATTCTGTTAATTATTGACTTATTGTTAAAGCTTCTCTGGTTATTTGTTTTTTTTTTTTTGAAGAAGAAGAAGAAATGCGGGAGTCCAGCTCCCATATTCCATTAATAACGGAATTGAAATCTGCTGAAATCCATCATTTGTGAACAATGTTCCTAAAATTTCTGAAATTCTGAATCCAGCTGTCCAACTTTTTCTATGTACGTATCTCGAAACAGTTGATTTTTCTGTGCACGCATCTAAAAATAGATTGACGGCTGGATTCAGAAAAGTAGAAATTTCAGGAACACTGTTCACGAGTGAGAATTTCAGCAGATTCGTTTCCTTAATAATGACACGAGATGTGTCAAAGTTTTTACAAGAAAGCTAAATGAAAAGAGAAATTGAAAAGGAAAAAAAAAACATCAAAATAAGCAGCTACCAAAGAAAATTATGCAATGAAACTGAAAAAAAAAAGAAAAAAAAAAGAACGGTAGTGAGGTATCAGCTACTGCTCACCAAACCAAATTTCATATTCATTTTTAATCTCCCTTGTTAACACTCTGTGTGGCTTTTCCTCATCTCCGAGTATCGGTGCTCATCTTTCTCTCCAAATAACAAAACAAATTCCAGTCTGAATTCTTTTTGCTTTGTTGCAACGTGAGTGCAGTATAACTTTCCTATACTGCCCTTGATCAAACCAGTAGCAGTTTCTGAGCTACGGAATCATCTGTATAATGTTGTCTTTTACCTTTTGGTATCTACTCACAGTAGCCAAACAAATATTCTGTTGTTTCTTGACTATTCTTAAATAGACTGCACCTACTTGGCATAGACCACTTTTTTTTTCTCAAATTTCCACCATGAGTATTTTATTTTGTGTCATTAACCACATAAATATCATTACTCTTGGCGGAGCCTTTGTTTCCCATACTACCCTTATGCTCTCATCCACCACGGAACGGAACAGAACGGAACGGAAGGGAACGGAAGGGAACGGGAGGGATATCAAAACCTTGGTTTTGGGTCCCTTTGGTTTCCAACTTTCCATCATGGCCACAAAATTCTGTTAATTATTGACTTATTGTTAAAGCTTCTCTGGTTCTTTGTAACAGCGCGCGTGGTTTTATCTATACCTTGTAATTAACAGGTGGATAACTAATCAACTATATATTCAAACACAATAAATATTGAGCACCAACATTTTCTTGCCATTAATGTATGTCTCCTTTAGTAGGAATTAGTTTTAACAGGAAAGAACTTTTGTGGTGTATTGACGAGTTCTACCATGTGGCTTCATCAATGACTACTCCAAAAGGAACACAAGTTCATATCGAGGTCGCAATTTAGTGAAAATATGCATTACATCCTTGCACTATTTTGCTAATTGGTCTCCTTTTTGCTGATTATTCTGCTTTTTTTTTTTTTTTTTACTTTAGCAAGTATGTTTATTCTTCCTCACACCTTTACATTTTAAGCATATATATATACATCTCTTCCTAACTTTTTGTTCTTTACTTTTTAACAAACTTATGATTCACCATTTAGAAAAAAAAATAGATGGAATTTGGTAGATCCTTAATTAATGTATAAGAGATGCAGTTATTGTATGAATTTATTTATATGTACAAAAATATTTACAAATTAATTCAATTTTGCAAGTATAAACACATATTAATTACTAAGTATAAACATCATTTTTGTTAATATAAACATTTGTTGTGTCAGTATAAGTATATGTTAATTTAGTATAAACATGTTTTGCTAATACAAATACATATATTATAAACACATGTTTCTTCGGATCAAATCGAGTCATATCTAAAATTGAGGAGATTCAAATGTATTCAAATAGGTTGAGTTCTCTTTGGCTAGATTTTGACCAATTTGAGAGCCAGTATAGAAGTCTTTTTTTTTTTTTTTTTGAAAATTTGGTAGTGACCAGTATAGAATGAAAAAGGTTGATTGGATTAAATTCTAACTATAATAGATGTTGACTAGTCAAATTTTAAACCTTCTTTTTGTCTATCATAATTTTTAAATTGAAAAACAACAATATTTCTGTTTTCAAATATTTGAAAATTTTATACTTATTTTTAGTAAGAGAGAGGATGATTCAAATGCTTTCATTTTTTAAGTCTCTATCATGTGTCTATTTTTTAGTTTTAATAACAAAAATTTTAAAATTTATATGTCAAGCTAAAACGGTTATATGTGATCTATATTATTTTCACTACATGCACATAAAAAATATTACTTTTTTATTTTTCTTTTATAAATAAATAAGTTGAAAAAAAAATCGACGTTTAGAATTTATCCACATCGGTGTCTTTTTGTAAGTTTTTAATACTAATCAAAACAAAATATAATTGGCGTGATCTTTTATGTGTGTATAGTGAAAATGATATAGATCATATGTAACGATTTTATTTTAACATTGAAGTTTTAAAATTTTAAGTTATTGTTGTTTTAAAAATGAAAGCATGATGAAGACACAAAAATGAAGACATTTGGACCCTACATTTTTTGTAATGCACGCATAAAAAGTATTTTTTTAAACGCATGTGTTGAAACTTTTTATTTTCTCAAACAAATATACTTTTACTTAAATTTTATACGCACAAACTTTTTTTCTAGCTTATGCTCAAAATATTTTGTAAATGCATTTGTTAAGCTATCTCTGATTTATTAAATAAATACTATTTAACAAAAGTCCAGATACTTGATATATGGCTGAAGGTGAACATATATATATATATATGTGTCCATATATTATTTGTGGCCTTTCGCATTCAGAAAAAAAATATAATTAAAAAAAAACCAAATATTTACAAGCTCTAATTATTAGGCTTACAAAAAAAAAATCTCCTTTTTTTCTATATAGAAACGCTTATAAAGTTGAATGTCAGATTGTGATCTCTGATACTGGTGACTGAAAAAAGAGTTTTGACCAACAAAATGTTTGCATCTTTTCTTTGTAAAAATTTTCAACAAATTCTAATATGTTTTTCTATTTATTAAAGAGTATAATTAGTGGCGCACACGGCACAATATTAGTGCGAGTTGATTAATTTAAAGATACTGGTAACAATTTCTAAAGTGATGGCTGCTAATGACAGAACTCATCCAAAAGTCACAGATACACTAATTTTAGAAAAAGAAAGGTGCTTAATTAGCATTAAGAAGAAGAAAAAAAACACTTCTATGAGGATTTAAAATGTGTTTCCTGCTGAGTGCTCCTGCCCCTGCAATATTGAATTACGTACCAAATAGCGTATCTGTGCTCTTACCAGATTAATAATTCTCAGGGTAGAATCTGGTTTTTATAAAGGAAATTTGATCATTTTTGTATTTTGCTCAATTTGTAATTATTCGTTAAATAATAAAGTGAGGCTACGGTACTTCGGATAGCGCGTTTTGGTCCGTACTACGGATGTATATCTACATTTTTAAAGTCCAAATAATTGATGCGTTCTACTCAGGAGCAGAGCCAGACTTCCGAACTATAGGGTCAGACACATAATAAGAGTGAATCATATAAAATTTTCATGTTAAGAATGGGGTCAATTTACATTATCTATGACATTTCACTATAACTTATATAGAAAATTTGTACATAATATATAAAAATTAAAAAAAAAATGGAGGTCAATTAACCCATTCATATATACTCCATCCGCCTCTGGTTCCGCTCAACATAATCTCCATATAAAAACGTGTTTGGATGTCAAATTTTGCATTTTTTGAACTTCTTTTTACTATTTTGTAGATAGGTACAAATCACTCGATCTAAATATTCTAGACTATTCAAAAGTGGTCATTTTCTACTTATCTAAGAAATAGTAAAAATATTTAAAAATGTCAAATTTGGTCTGCAAGTACATTTTCATATGAATATCATGATGAACAGTTTTGATCACTATTTAGACTTTAAAAATGAAGATATGAATCTGTAGTAGGGACCAAAATGCGCTATGCATAATACTATAGAATTATATAGGAAATTATTAGGGTAGAATCTGGTTGTTATATATGAAATTTGAGAAGATATTTTGTAATTATTCGTTAATAATAAAATTATTCTATAATCTATGGATGTTCTTTAAGAAAAAAAAACATATAACTGACTGTTGTCAAGAAAAAGAGAAGAAATTTAGATTTACAAATTAATATTCAAATATAGTTCTTTATTGGACTTCCTCAGCTACCTTGTTCAGAGTTTATTATGGAAATAAAACAAGCTGCTGCCTCTGAAGTAGGTAACTTCCCTTTATAAACAATTAAAAGCCTACACGCAAAGAAGACAAACCTTCATGAGGCACTTGTGATTATCATTCAATACAACTTCACCAAATTATAGCCAGAAACTAACTCAGTTGTTAAAGCTCCTTAAACTTGCTCACATTTGGGAGATGCACCAACATGAACAAAGTCCCCATCATTATATATATAGGAAGTGTCTACGGTACTATGCGTAGCGTAGAGGCCTCCTTGCTACGGCTTAATATTTGAGTTTTCAAAATCAAAACGGTCGATCCGAACCGTTCAACATGATCTCCATATGAATATGTACTTGCAAATCAAATTTTACATTTTTTAGAATTTTTTTACTATTTATTAAGCCACTTTGAAAAAATAGTAATTTGTACACAACAGTAAAATCTTCTGGACTATTGGATCAGCGATTTTCAAAGTGGCTTAATAAATAGTAAAAAAATTCTAAAAAAATGTAAAATTTGGTTTGCAAGTACATATTCATATGGAGATCATGTTGAACGGTTCGGATCTACCGTTTTGATTTTGAAAACTCAAATATTGAGCCGTAGCACAGAAGCTCTCTATGCTATGCGTAGCATATATATATATATATATATATATATATATATATATATATATATATATATATATATATATATATATATATAATCTCAAGTTATCTAACAATGGAGAGGATCAACAAAGGTTGGAGCAAAGGAGTCTGTATTCCATATTTCCAAAATAATTTATTTAAGCTCCAAAAAAAAGTCACTGTCAAAAATAATTTATTTAAGCTCCAAAATATTATTTTTTCTGAGGGCTTGATAAAAAGAATTCCATTTAAATTTAACCAAATGAAACTCTTCTAACGAAATTATAAGAAATTTCACTGTCAATTATAAATAGTTATGTTTTGGAACACTTGACACGACAATTGATGGTGAAGTCTTTAAATAATGCATCTTTCTAGATATTCCAACATTGGAATTATATATTTTTTTTCTGACCACAATTCAGAGGCACGGTAAATCTGAAATGGATTGATTTGAAACTTTGAATGTTCCGTTTCAACAAGTAAACCTAAATGAATATTTATCACTGAGATGGATCTGATAATCCTGAGAACAGTTACTGAAAATAGAGTAGAATTAGAGTGCCCTTATAAGCTCATCAAGACTTAATTTCAAAATTTATCAGAATTATTGCAAATAATAAATTTAAACTGTTGGAACCGCTCTACTTTATGAGTGGTAAGTTTACATGTCAAACTTGTAAATTTTCGATTTAATTTAGTATAAAGTCATGCGGTAAAAAAAAAATATATTATAAGTTAATTTTTGTGTGTTCATTTTTTTACTGCTTAACTTTATAGTAAATGTAAGTCGGAAATTTATAAATTTGACATGTAAACACATAAACGGTAAAGTAAATCGGTTTTAACGGTTTAAATTTCTCGTTTAAAGTCAATATAATAAATTTTGAAGTCAAGCTCACAAAGAACTTGGTGAGCTTAAGAACACCCGAGTTTACTCAAGGTCGGATATATGTATAGTCCAGAGGGTGCTCAGCCACCCCCATAATTTCAAAAGTTTTAATCACGTATATTGAAATTTAATTTAATTTTTGTTTTTCTTAAAAAAATTATATAGCTCAAACTCCTCATAATTTATCACATGTGTGGTTGTAGTCTAGTGGTAAGAATCTCAATTTATTATTGTAAAAACTTGAATTCAAATCTCAACCATATATTATGCATTTTAAATTTTAACTCCAGTTTAAATTGTCTAGCTCCCCTGGTTTTTTGCTCTTAAATGACAAATTTTCCCTATTTCGATGAGTAAGCCGAAATATTCGCCGAAATGTATGCCGAAACGGACGGAATAAGTTTGACATCAAAGTATTCCAAAACAAAGCCGCCATATGCATAGTACCGTCACAAGTATACATCCCACATCGGCGCACAAACACAGTCTAAATTCTCCACTCCGCACCTCATCAAAAGCAAACATTTAATAATATGAACAAACACAAAACTACAGTACATACATTTGATGTCCCCAGCATGAAAAATTCTAGAAATAATTTATTGGGCCAGTGGGCCCTCTTCTACATCAGTGAAAGAAAGTAAAAACCAAAATGTTATGAGGTATGGATGCAAAATTAAATGTAAATGGTTCTCGATTATTGATCTGATCAGTGAAACTTAATCAGAGATATCAATTATTGAATCATGTCACATCAATAGTTAACCGATTCAGGTATTATTCAGGTATGGATGGTGCAAAACAATTGTACCAACGGATGTCACAAACAACACATCCAAATCTAGAAGCAACACAGTATTATTACCTCCATTTTATGAGCTATTTGTTTGAACTAACATTTTCTAATTGCAACACCCTGTTAATATTTTTTTTGGGTAAAGAGTTAGAAGGCAACTCAATCTTGACCTCGTCTTTTTACTTTTATTTTATTCCATCATTCCCCTTGACTTTTGTTTTATTTCCTTTTTAAAAAAAAAAACTTTTGTTTTATTTTTATTTTTCTAAGAAATTATTATTTTGGTTTTATCCCATTTTGATTTATTTTAAATGGCTAGTGGGTATACTATGCAACAATGGCAACTATTAATCTTCATAATTTAATTCTCCACTTGGTTATTTAACTTAATTTCAATGAGAATTTGAGGAGGCATGAAAAATTTCCATCATTCCCCTTGACTTTTGTTTTATTTATTTTTCTAAGAAAGTATCATTTTGGGTTTATCTTTTTTTTGTCCAAATTTGATTTATTTTAAAATACTGGCAACTATTAATCTTCCTAATTTAATTGACAAGCTGATGGCAATATGGCCGACATTTTTATTAATATCCAAAGTTTAATACAAATTAATAAATATACCCGGACTTCAACTTTATATTTAAATCTACCCAAGCCGGCCATTTTCTGGCCGGCCAAGTTCCCTCCCTAAGCCGGCCAGAAAATGGCCGGCCATGTACCTTTTTTTTTTTTTTTTTTTTTTTCCCCGTTTTAACCCCTATATATACCCTTTTTTCTCTCTCTCCTCTCACAATCCTCTCATCCCAACCCAATTCCGAATTCTCTCTTCTTCCTTGAGGTAATTTTTTTTTTATCTAATTTAATTTTTAATTTATTTATTTTAGGGTTTAGGGTTTAGGGTTTAGGGTTTTAGGTGTTATAATTTAGATTATGTTGTTGTAATTTAGTGTAATTAGCTAAGTTAACTAATATTTAGTGTAATTAGCACAATTGACCAATATTTAGGGTATTTTGGTTTTTTTACCCTAATTATGCCGATTAAGCGTAATTTTACCGAAATTAGCACGTTTGACCAATTTTTAGGGTATTTTGGTCTTTTTTACCATAATTAGACTGATTAAGCGTAATTTAGTGTAATTAGCACAGATAACCATTTTTTAGGGTATTTTGGCCTTTTTTACCATAATTAGGCTGATTAAGCGTAATTTTACCGAAATTAGCACGTTTGACCAATATTTAGGGTATTTTGGCCTTTTTTTACCATAGCTATGCTAATTAAGCGCATTTAGTGTAATTAGCACAGATAACCGATTTTTAGGGTATTTTGGCCTTTTTTTACCATAATTAGGCTGATTAAGCATAATTTTACCGAAATTAGCACGTTTGACCAATTTTTAGGGTATTCTGGTCCTTTTTACCATAATTATGCTAATTAAGCGCAATTAGTGCAATTAGCACAGATAACCAATTTTTAGGGTATTTTGGCCTTTTTTAACCATAATTAGGCTGATTAAGCATATTTTAGTGTAATTAGCACAGATGACCAATATTTTGGCCTTTTTTACCATAATTATGCTGATCAAGGGTAATTTCACCGAATTTAGGTTATTTTAGATATCAGGATGCCTAGAGCACGGCCTACCCAGCGTCCATTAGTGGACGAGCCGATCAGTACGAGCAGCACGGAGCACATCAGTCCTCTCCTGTGGATTCCCCACAGCGAGCACCGAGTCTCACTGGCTTCTCGTGAGGTACGTTCCTTTTCTTATATTTTCATTAAATTTTGTTGGGTTCAAATTTTATCATGTTATCACCATGCGGATTACCTTTTTCAACGCAGGACATTAAGCTTCTAGATGTGAAGTTGCGGTGCGTACACATGAAGTACTACGAGGTGATGCGGCCGTACCTCTTCAACCTGGGTCTCCACCACGTTGTGGACATCGTGCGCACAGAGAAGAGCATCATCAATGCATCTCTCATCGCCGGACTGGTGGAGCGATGGCGTCCCGAGACCCACACGTTTCACATGTCTTTCGGAGAGATGACAGTGACTCTCCAGGATGTGAGTGCTCTCTGGGGTTTGGCTATCCGTGGCACACCCGTCGGCGGCGTCTCTGACAGCACCAGCTTCGCAGGTTATGTCCAGGAGTTGTTGGGAGCTGACCCGGAGTATATCATTGGGGACCGAGGGAGGTCCAAATTTCATCTGGACAGTGGAGCACCACTACCCAGATCGGGTGCTCCGACAGTTTGGTCGAGCGGCGTTGATTCCTGCAGACCCATCTTTGCCGAGTTACACGCACAGAGACCTGCACCAGTAAGTCGTAGTCTATTGTATTTATTAAATAAATCATATTACTTGATAGTTTTTTATTGCAACTAATGTCTTCTTTACAGCGTTACCCACCGAGCGCGGCTGGATAAGGACTGGAGCACCCATTTTGAGGCATACTACCAGACGGCCCTGGCTCCTCAGTATGCAGACTTCTATCAGTTGCCAGATGGGATTCAGCAGACCCAGGGAGATCCCCAGTTGAGGTACGATGTATGGTACACGCAGGTCTGCATGGCGAGTGTCTATCTGCAGGGTGATTACGGTGCCCATCTCCGCGACAGGATCCAGATGGATGATGGTTACCATCCCACCGGTCGTGGATGGGCTCGCCAGGTAAAGCACATAAAACCACACAGTTTTGGTCTAACTTAGTAATACATCAAGGTTTGATCTGACATGCTAAATTTTTTTCAGCTTTTGTCAGCGATCAAGGAGTGCGGGCATGGGATCCGCATGCTGGGAAAGAAGAACTGGAGACTGCTTGGGTACCGCACCCTCAAGAAGAATGCGAATACAGTGGAGGATGCCGGGCACGGTGGAAAGATCATCGGTATGCTGCGGGACGCCAGAGAGAACATCAACTGGCGTGAGATAAATCCGCATGAGCCCGATCGGAGCCCGGTTCTGTTAGATGATATGCCATCTTCCCCCGATTCACATCCAGAGTGGGACTACCACCGTTGGGTATTGTCCGACGTTGGGTGGACGGCATGGTACGACGAGCATGGACGTCCGGTGCAGCCTCAGGTATGTCATACTTCAGTATCAGCTAGATGTTTTAATAAATTTCTTCATTCAGATCAAATTTAATAAATTATGTGTATGATTGCAGGGTCCGGCAGAGATGCCGCCACAGCCACCACCTGAGACTTCTGAGTACGAGATGTCTACTTCTGAGTACGAGTCCCTCTCTACATGTCTCCAGGACTTCGGGGTATTCGATGAGGATTTCAGCTCGGCACCGAGGGTACCCCGATATGGCACAGAGATGCCGCATGATGGAGAGGCTAGTGGTAGCGGGTCTCATGCTCAGCCTGCCTTTGGGAGTGAGTTTGCCGCATCTGTCTTCGCTACACCTCCGCCAGTACCCCCAGTCTCCACAGGCGATGCCAGTTTGGATACCGCCGAGCAGATCCTGAGGTCTGCCGATGCCCCAGATGAGCCCGAGAGAGACGGAGCCTGGCCGCGCTGGCCGCGCCGGGCAAACGCCGGAGTACCGCCTCATCGATATTCTCCCTCTCCGTTTTAGTTGTATTTTTACTAGTTTTGTACTATTTATATTTGATATACTATTTATGTTTGGTATATTGGATTATCCTATATTTCGGTTCTTGTGTATGTGTGCTTTTATGGTAATGCTAAACAAAAAATATAACAACATTAAAATAGTAGCACAACATAAAAAATAGTAGCACAATATAGCGTATTCAATTAATATAACAAAGTACACACAAATTGCAAATAGAGCCGTTGAGAAATGCAGCTGCCTCGGTGCTCTTTTATAGAGTTTCTGGGGAAAAAAAAAAAAAAAAAAAAAAGGTACATGGCCGGCCATTTTCTGGCCGGCTTAGGGAGGGAACTTGGCCGGCCAGAAAATGGCCGGCTTGGGTAGATTTAAATATAAAGTTGAAGTCCGGGTATATTTATTAATTTGTATTAAACTTTGGATATTAATAAAAATGTCGGGCAATATGGCATGCCATCTTGAATTTTTTTTATAAACCATAATTAAAAAAAATATTTTTACCAAACCAACATGGTTACTTTTTTTTTTACAAAAACCATAAGAACCGAAATGTCATTTCGGTCCGTTATTTTTTTTTCTGTGGCGGCTCATATGAAAACTTGTGAAACTAGTACCACAGAAAATTCAAAAAGGGGACCGGACCGAAATGTCATTTCGGTTCTTATAGTTTTTGTAAAAATAATAATCATGTTGGTTTCGTAAAAAAAAAAATTTTAATTATGGTTTATAAAAAAAAATTCTGCCGTCTTTTATAACCAATCAATTAATAAAAAACTAACGTTTATTAATTATTCAGTCATTCTATAGTCAGATTCCGTTCCCTTGATCCCCTTCACCAGAAAAATAAATCTGCTGCTATTCTCAAGGAATAACAGGAACCTGTTATTTCGATCTTAACCGTTCAAACTTTTACATGCACGAAAGAAGTAAGTTTTTATGCACGAATCTCAATAAAGAACAAAGGTTGAGATTTGAATAACAGGTTCCTGTTATTCATTGACAATAACAGCAGATTTATTTTCCACTTCACCAATCACCAGTTCATCTCCATTCCCTTTTCATTTTTTTGACCCTCCTACCGACTTAACTCATTCTCCCCTTTACCCATCCTTTATATTTCCCTCCCTTTTCCAGTTTTCCCCACCACATCCATATACTTCTCCTTCCAACAGCGACAGAGAATTGTAGCTCCAATAAAAAAAAATTGCGACTATGGGAAATAGCATAGGAGGCAAGAAGCGCACCGCCAAGGTGATGAAGGTAGATGGCACCGCCTTCCGTCTGAAACCGCCGGTCCAGGTGGCCGACGTGCTCCGGGACCACCCAGGTTTCACCCTCCTCGACGCCGAGCAGGTGAAGCAACTAGGCGTCAGGGCAATTCCACTTAGCCCTGACATCTCTCTAAGGCCCGGGAAGCTTTATTTTCTCGTAGAGCTTCCTAGGCTTCCCGACAAGCGTGCACCTAGACGCGCCTGGTCTGGAACGCTCCAGGTCGGAGCAAAGGAGCGGCTTGAGAGTTTGATGCTCACGCGCCGCTCCACATCCGACTTGTCATTGGGGATGTCATCCTCAATAGACGAGGAATCTGACGGGGCAGTAAGAGTCAGGATGAGGCTTCCCAAGAAAGAGGTTGCCAGGCTCATGGAGGAGAGCAACGATCCACGAGAGGCGGCACAGAAGATCATGGAGCTTTGTAAGAACTCCGGTACGCCTATGGGGACACCGATGATGACGCCAACGAGGTCACCGCTGAGATCGCCGTTGATGACTCCGGTAATGACCCCGAGGAGGTCGCCATTAAGATCCGCGTTGGTGACGCCTGTTAAGACGCCAACGAGAACGCCAGAGAGGTGGCCGTCATTTACGAGGACGCCGGAGCTTCGTAGGCCGCGTACACCGGATACAAAGGAGGTATGTTTCGTTTAAAATTTTGTGACTCTTCTTAATTTTCTTAATTTTGGTTCATTCTACAAGTTGATGCTGACAGTAGTTTTCTTTTATTTACTATTTAATGTGCTTGATTCTTGATGGACGAACGCACTTTTGGTAGCTAGAATTTTAATTAATAGCATCAATAGAAAGTAATTGATACAAAAATATAAGTGCGTGTCAAATGAGGTAACTGGTTGAAAAGTAAATGGGTTCTATAAATGCACTTTGGATAACCCAGCAAATCACTTGATTCATTCTAGATGAAAATCGGATAGCACCCCTAGGACAATAGATTGGGATAGAACATGATCGGTTAATTACATGCAACTCGTACTAGAGCAAAAAATAATAAAATAAAATAAAATATAAACATCTTACAATTGAGACAGTGAAAGAACTGGGCCTTTAGACTTTTAGCCCGTAAATTTTATAAATTTTATTATTGTTTATTATTAAAATAGAGCATCTCTATAGTTTGATCCTTATTAAGTTTGAAAGTTCCTACAAAAAAATATATAGATAGATATCAACAAATTGGGTATTATTCTCCCCTGAGCGTGTTCAATTGTTGGAAGAAACAGATCTTTGAATGGTGGTTTTTAACAAAATGGCATGCATAGATATGAAAATTGTTATATTGTATGTTTCTTTCTTTTGACAAGACCAATTCAAGTGTGCAAGTAGAATTTTTAGTAAATACCAGTTTGCTTCCTATTTGATGCATCAGAAGTACCTTGTGGTACTTAATAGGTTCTAGAATGTCTAGTCAGATATTCATATTACATGGCACTATCCATTGTCAAAGTTCAACATTGAGAATCTTATAGACTTCTCCAAGTTGGTTTGGTGGCTATTTTTGGTTAGTTCAATAGTTTTTCTCACATGAATAGGTGTTGCAACTTACCGTTCAAAGATTACCATCCATCACCAAACTCTACTATTTTTTTAACCAATTAGTGAAATTATATGTTTATTCCTTTTCTTGTAACTAGTTAGCATCAACAGTGCCAAATCAAAATGGTTGGTTAACTGAGACAGGAGCTGATGTATGCTAGTACCAGACTGCTTTTCACTTTCTAGAAAAGGAACAGAATGATACCCATAACAACGTGAAATTGAAAAGCAACCAACAATAAATAAATTTTGGCATTTTTTTCCAACAAGTATTGTTATTTGGTGCTGAAAATTTTCATTTCCGATCTAGTCTACTTCTTGGTTTCGTACAATGTGCAGAAGCAATATGTTGATTCTTAGAAATTCTTATCGTGATGTCCCTAAACCTCAAATTTTTAACTGTTGTTTGTTCAAGAATGGTTTAATTTGTTCATATTCTTTTTGTGAACATTTGACTTTGTTCTAAGAAATAAGGAGAGCATGTGCTAAGTAGATGAACGGATAATTAGGATGGTTGGATAAAGACAGCAAAGATGCAACTAATATTTATCTGATAATTGCATGCCCTAGAAGAACAAACTAGTTAATCATGCAACGGCAACGGAAATAGTTCTCCAGTTGTTTCAAATGTCAAACTAGAAAACCAGAACCATGTGCCTCTGCTTTGAATTTGCTAAATGCTATATTTGTTTGAAATTTGACTTGAATTTGCATATCAGTTCCCCCTAATAATTGATGCCATGTGATCTGAAATAATTTAAAGGCCTATTCAAAAATAGGTTGGCTGTACTCTTATTATAAATCCATTTACATTGTATGAAAGACTTTGATGTTGTGCAGAATCAATTCTTTTGGGGAAATATTTTGTTAGTCATATTTTTCCTTTTTTACAATACAAATCGAACTTGGTAATCATAACATTATAAATACAGAATATCAGGTATATCAGGTTATAGCCTCAGAAAAGAAGTGCATATGACTTGAAATAAAAATTGAATAATTGTAATAAATTTTTTAGCTGTATAAATCTGAGGCACATGCATATCTGACAGAGATATCCTAAAATATTTCTATTGTATGATCTTTGTTCAATTAATTTAATCATTACAACTACCTGAGTAAGTTGTTGGTTGTACCAATTGTGCTCATTATTTTTTTTTTTTACCTTATTTCAGAAAAGGGCAAGGTTTGTGGCATTGCCAGAAGAGATAATTGCATGAGACCGAAGCCCCTGGGGTATTTTTTTTCTTTAGTTTTATTTAGAATAATCTCAACTCAGCTTTCGAACCAGTTTATCCGACCTGATAGAGGGAGGTGCTAGAAGGAAAGAACTTCGACGTAGATAATGCTCGTCTGCTCTTTCACGGTTACTGTTGACGTGGCTTCTATTCAAAGCTGAAGTAAATCAAGGATTCCTTATCTTGATATCTTCTTCCTTTATTTTTCTCTTACATCATTAGATTATGATAGATAGCTCTCTTGTAAAATTCTCTCTGTGTGAGTAGAAAAATTAGTGATATGGATATTTTGACTTTGATTTGTGGATATGTCATTTCTTTTTCTTTTTTCTTTTTCTTTTTTCTTTTTTCTTTTTTCTTTTTCTTTTTGGGTTTGGTCATTCTGTATTTACCAGGCATGGTGCTTGTAACTTTATTATCATATTTTTTCTAGAGTTATCACTCGTTGAAGATATGACTCTCAAGACAGTGACAATTTTGTATCATCTTGGCATGCAGCCATGCCCGTTTAGTAGTTGAATGAGATATTTTTACTGTCATTCTATTGTTTTTTTATAATATACTGCATCTCGTTTACAGCTCTACGATGCAAAAATAAAAAGATGGAGTACTTTTAAGTTGATACTCCATCTTTTATTTTTGTTATTTTTTTTTATTACAGCAGTAGTTTTCAATGATATTATTTTTTATAAATATTTTACGTTGACAAGTTAACTCTATGTTATGTCAAAAAGTACAATGATATACTATTTTTATAATAATGTACAACAGAGGAATAGATTTGACCGGTAGTTGAATTTTAAGTTGGACACCGGACTCTTTCAAACCAACAAATTTTAACAGAACAACTAAAAAGTATTTAAGAAAAACATTTTTTTTACATCATTGAATTATACTCTATTAAAGACTTCACCGAATCACCGTTATATGATTTACCTTATTTGTTTACAGCTATTAAGTCAACAAATTAATATTTCATTAAAATATTAAGCCTCCTAACCTTTTTACTATGCTACATCATCATTGTTTAATTTATCGATCTTTATATTTTGATTGAACGTATTGTGCATTATATATGCTTATATTCCCATTTAAGAGGTGTATTTGATATGTCTAAGAAGCAATACATCTTTTTTCTGTTCCTCTGTTAAATTACTGCACAATTGACTGTGTTGATTATCATTAATTGTATGTCTGTAAGGTTTACTTAAAATTTTCTAATTTTTTAATAGAAATTGTTTCATTTTTAAATTTAATGTTTCCTTGAACACATATTTTTTTTGAAACGAAGTTTGAAAGACAGTCATAGTAAGTTCAATTTCTGAGTCAATTAAGCATATGCAAGTATCAAATAAAATGATAATTATCATCTTTAAACAGTCAATGGTCTGTTACATAGTTTTCACATTCTCAGACCAGTAAAGTATTTATCAAGAATCAAAAGATAAGAAAAAAAAAAAATTTAGAACATATTGAAACTTATAAATATTTCATTATTGTAGGAACTAATCTTTGATTACTAAGATATATAATACTCTCGATGTGAGAAGTTGTAAGTTTGAAATTCAGTTAGAGAAATTTTTTGTAAATACTTATAGTTAAAATTTTGGCTATATTTTTATTTAAAAGAAAAAAATCATTTCTGTATTAACATATTTTGCCAAGAAAAATTTAACATGAATTTTTATTTCCTACAATATTCATTTTCAAATTGCAACTTCTTTCCTTAAAATTTTTGGTTAATGAGTATGGGCCAGCACTTAGGTGGATAAAGTCCCCATAAATTCAGATAAACAAAAAAGACCAAATTTAAAAAATTTAGTCAACCTTTCAATTTTTTTCTCACACTTGCTCATTAAAACTTGTATTACATAATATCAAAATCTAACACAACACTTTTTAATAACGTCAAAAGAAATTGAGCCGAAAAAAAAAAAGTTTAGTTAAGAGCATAAAAATAATTAGCAAGGATTGAAGAAGTATTATCTTCTATTTTAAGTCCCATGACGACCAATATATATTATATTTATAGAGTAATTTACAAAAATCTCGTTTACCATTTTGATCTTTAAATTTCAAACATATTAGTTTCGTCCTTAGAATTTTCATTGTTAATAAATTAGACATGCATATGTTTAATATTTATTAAACGAAATAATATTTTTAGCTATCATAATGTCATTTTTTTAGCATACAACTATACGGATATGCACAAACAATACAAATAACGTAAAAATTAATATGATTAGCCATAGCATCAAATATAAATTAAAACATTACTAGTGATTGTGTTTGTGTTTGTGTTCTCATAAATTAATTAAAAAATAATATTTACATATATTTATTGATGCTAAAATGGATTTTCGTTTAATCATTTATGTTTTTAACCGGTGACAATAGTATGAATAATTTATTATAAATTTAAAATTTAAAGATTGAAATCATATTTAACAATTTAAGTAGAGCAGGGTTAAAATGTCTCATGTCCTTCATATCTCATATCATTTATCTCTATTTTGTATCTATCTAAAAACAGGTAATTTTTTTTTAATTATAAAATTTGGTCTCCAACCATATTTTAATATGAAGATCATATTGATCGATTCGGGTTGACTATTTGAATTTTGAAAATAAATAAAAATATAAGACATGATAAAGCATGAAAGACATAAAATATTTGAACCTTCCTCCTTAAAATGTATCAAACAAATAAATGAGTGTTACTCTAAAAACCTTTTTTTTATAAATTATCTTTATTTATGTCCTATAAAGAAAAAAAATTCTTCAAGGAAACCTTAGCAAGCATGCGCTTCACGCAAGAGGGGACCTTTGTTGTTGGGCCTTGATTAAGTGCACAAACCAACGAAGAAGAATGAACTTCCCTTGACCCAATGCACTTGACTGACTCTCTCTCTCTTTCTTTCTTTCACATGGAATTGTTTTTTGTCGCTTTCTGATACAAAAACCGAGACGGTTAGTTATGGTGGCGGCAGCTTCCTGCAACCGTTATCAAAATATTCAACGTTTCCATTATAACAAGCAACAAATGTTATGAACTGCACATGTTATGTGATTATGGAACTATAAATTATACAGAGATGCGGTTCAAACTTTTAGATTTGGTTGTTCTATCATGTTGAGTTTTACCATTATTTTCAAGGTTTTGAATATCAGTTTGTTAGATTTTTGAATTGAACATGAACATCTATGGTCAGTTGCCCCTTACAAGATTAGGATTGATATATACAGCGTGTCAGCATAGGCGACTTGGTAAAAATATATATCTGTTCATTGGCCGTGGTAGTTGGGATCACAGTGATGAGAACGGAGTAGGTCCGATGCCCATCGGACCTACTTTTAGGTTCAATGGTCATCATACGATCTAATTTAAGATTTGTGCGCACGAAAATTGAAACAGACACGCAACCGCATGCATCTTAAAGCAAATCGACGGTGATTAAACCCATCGAACCAAAGTAGGTCCGATGCTCATCGGACCTACTCTCAAATGCACAGTGACAACTTAATGATTCGGGAAAGGTTCAGCTGTCTTAAAAATTCGTGATTCGGAAATAATTCAAGTATAATTCGAAAATAATTCGGAACTATATACTAAGTCCGGATTAGATATCTTAGTCCCACAAGAGAGCCAAAAGAATATATACTAGAAAGTTTTTTAGCCTATGAAATAAGAGGAGGGATCCACTTACAACAAATTTGAGTTACAACAAAGTTACAACATTCATTTTTTTCATTTTCAAAGTCCAAATCGTCGATCCAAACCGTTCAACATGATCATCTAAATAAAATGTACTTGCAGATCAAATTTTATATTTTTTTGAATTTTTTTACTATTTATTAAGATGGGTACAAAATTCAATGGTCTAAGTATGGCTATTTGATCTTTTGGCGATATTTTTCTGAAGGATGGAAGCAGGAAAGGCGACTCAAGGAAAGGCGACTCAAGGAGATTGGCAAATAGTTCACCGCCGACGACGTTACCCCGACCAATGGAAGCAGCCATTCAGCCCGTCTCCAATCAAGGCAAGGCCCTTCATCCCCTTCGCCAAGTCCTATGCTCAGGTGGTGGCGTCTCGGCCAAAACCCGCCATTAACCCCCACAAACCTGCCCCAAAACCTACCCACTCACCACCGCCGTGCCGTCTCCAGTCAGTCTCCCGACCGCACCTGCTCCCAGAAACCTCCCCCCAGCTCACCGCACAGCCCCCCCTCCAGCTAATCGCACACTCCCCCCCCCCCATCTTCTCGCACATCCCCTCCTCCAGCTATTCGCACATCCCCCCCCCCCAGCTACGCGCACAACTCAGTTAAACCCCCCACCAGCTAATTGCACAGCCCCTCCGATTGACCCCAAAGCAAACCTCCCCATCCTGCCAACCCCTCACCCTACCAAACCATTGCCCAAGTCAAGCTCCCACTATGTCTCTTACATATCCCCCCACAGCCCCACCAAACTCCGCTTCCCGCCCTCTCTCGCATTTCACGAATGGAGAGACCGCTGCTTCCGATGTTGTCGGACCGGCCACACACAGGCAAAGTGCAGGAACCCAATGAAGTGTGGCCGCTGCTGGAAAGATGGCCACCCCGGTACTCGTTGCCTCACCAAAGATAGGGTGCCGGGCGAACCGAATCAGGAGCCACAGGGTACACGGGATAGACCAGCCACCGAGCCTCACTTTGATGAATTATTAGTGGGGGATCGGCCATATGGTTGGCCGGAGACGCCGCACGAAAGGCCACTTCAGATGACATGCTTCTTAGATAGGGATGAAGAGTACGAGCGGGAAATCCAAAGATTAAGCCAGTGTGTGGTGGTACAATCTCTGGAATGGGAAGGGGACCTACTTGCCGATATGGTTGCAGAATTCGCAGTGAAGACCGACCTGGTGAAATTCGACGAAATCACGGTGGCATCACTATCGTGCTCTTCTTGCCTCATCCACCTACCTCCGACGTTGGCACCCGTGACATTCATCCGTGCTGTCCCAGCACGCATTTGGGACCTGGGTCTCGATTTTCAACCCTTGAGTCCATACTCTGACACCACTATGGCTGTCCCTCAATTCAAGGTCCTGCTTGAATTGCGCGACCTACCGGTCAGACTTTGGCGGGAGAACTACATCATCCGACTGGTGAGCTCCTTCGGGCTGTATTTGGGGTCCCTATCTCCCCCTCACACTGCCGACTACGCGGCCTGGTCGGTTGTGGTGGCAACTGATAGTCTCCAACGAATACCCCATCAGATGGAGGTGGTAATTGGGGGCATCCGCTCAGCTATCCGCATTCTACCCGTTAAGTGGGTGCACGCCCCCATCTACGCTGATGGTGACATGCCACACCGCCCCCCGGAGTTCACCAGACTAGAACCACATCCACAGATTGCTTATGACAGTTCTCCATCATCATCTGAGGAGCCGGTAGACATGGACGCTGAGGAGATGATCCAGGTGCCCAAACGAGTAGTCCTCCAAATGTGTCAAGGCCAAAATCTGGAATCCCTGCGGTCGGACCTTCGGGCATATGTGGTCGGAATACAAGACTGGCCGTCGCAAGACACCGAGATCACCCAAGAGGTGCCGGCCGCAAGTCAGTGGGACTACCATCCACTTGGACTGTCACTGGAGCTCGCCACAAAAGATCCGAGCTTCAATAATCCAAAACCTCACCTCCAGGCCAGCTACAACCCGGGTGCAATCGCCCCTAACCCGCAACACGGTACTCAGATCAGAATTTTGAAAAAAGTTACACAGGAGGTCGTTCCCGAGACGCCCCGAGCTCTACCCGCCGCACCCGCCTCACAAGAACACTATTTAGCGCTGTCCACACGGGATCCATCTGGGTTGCAGAATGACACCATCGCAGAGCCGCGGCCTGTCTCGATGCAGAATGAAACAGGCGCAGAGCTGCATAATGACATTGGCGCAGGGCTGCGGCCCAGTCTGATACGGTCAGACCCTCCTGCGGTCAGATCCACGGAGCTCAGCCCCATCTTGCACGGAGATAACAGGCTGGCCGACGCATGTCCTCAGCGTTCCAAAGCAGTCCAATTACCAACCGGGCCGACCCAATACGGGCTACGAAGTGCAGCGAAGCGGAAGCCCGCTACTAAAAATCTCCCTGATGAATCCGGACCTTCTAAGCGGAACAGTGTGGCAGACTCACATACCACAGGCCGGGATACCGAAATTGCTTTGGGCCTTGAAGGCTTCTATCAAATTCAGGTCTCTAACTCATACACTGCCAAGTTGGCCCAAGACTGGGGAGTTCTTCCAGCAGTAGTGCAACGAGAAATTGAGAAGGATAACAAAGAGAGACTGGAAGCTTACACATTACTCTCTGATTCACATCTACAAGACATAGCAGAAGGCACTAGAGATGCCAGTCACGACGGGGGTCACCCCGGACAGGAACTGTAGAGTCCCCCTCACCCTCGCGATTTAGAAGGTTGCAACCATTATTGATGAATTTAAAAAATATCAAAATTTTATCCTGGAATACAAGAGGGCTTGGATCGGAGGAGAAATGCAATGTCGTCAGAAATTTGATTAAAGACTCTAGGTGTGATATTTGCTGTCTACAAGAGACGAAATGGAGTAATGATGACCCGAGATGTCACGCGCGAACATTGCCGACTTTTTTTGACAGACATGGCGCAACACTGTTGGCGAGAGGTTCGAGCGGCGGTGTGATTATCGCATGGAAGCACAGCTTTACTTTGATAAATTCATGGACGACCGCCCATACTGTCTCTGCATTGCTAAAGCAGGAACAGTCGGGTACCATTTTTCTGATCACATCCGTCTATGGACCGAGCATCGATGACATTGAATTAAAAAAGGCATTCATTTCCGAACTGAGGCAGTTGGCAGAACTCGTCCACCACCCATGGATTTTATTGGGCGATTTCAACCTCACAAGATGGCTAACCGACCGTCCGGGTGAACTCAGGGGCTTCACTGTCATGCAGCTATTTAATGATTTAATCCGCCATTTACAAATGGAAGATGTGGCATTACAGAATAGGGCTTACACCTGGTCAAACAAGCGACCCACCCCCAATTTCTCTAAAATTGACCGGGTACTCATCTCGACAGAGTGGTCTCTCCACTTCCCACTCATCTCATTACGAGCTTTAGAGATGGTAGTGTCAGACCACTGCCCCCTATTGCTCTCCTGCTCACAGAGGCGACCTACAAAAAAAGAATGGAGGTGGGAGAATTTTTGGCTAGCATACCCTGAGGTTCGGCAAAAAGTGCAAAATATCTGGAACAAAGAAGAATTCAAGAACAATGTTGGAATTCAGGGTTTTTATCTGAAAGTTGAAGCTCTATTTAAGGAATTGGTAATATGGCAGAAAGATCGGTTTGGGGTTCAGGCCGAGCGCCTAAGGTTAAGTAAGGAGGCAGTGCTGATGTATGATAAGCTTGAAGAACTGAGACCCTTGCAGCCGTCACAGTTCAAAAGAAGGATTGATCTCCGCAAGACAGTATTTGAATTAGCCAACATTGAGGAACAGAAATGGAGCCAAAGATCCCGCTGCCATTGGTTGAAGGAAGGGGACAACAACACGCGATTCTTTCACAGAGTGGCATTATCTCGGGCAACCAAAAACATGATTACCCGACTGGTACACAATGGCAGCACACTGACTACCACCTCTGACATCCAGCAGGTCTTCCAGGCACACTTAATGGCACTTCTCGGCACAAGAATTCCAACAGAACAGTTTGATGCTAGGGTGCTATACCCGGATACCTTAGATCTAAATCACTTGGCGGCCGCCTTCTCGGAGGAGGAAATCCATTTAGCTATCAAAGGCTTGGCTACCAACCGTGCCTCGGGTCCAGATGGCTTGAGTAACGAATTTCTCACCAAATACTGGGACCTTCTCAAACCTGATTTTGTTCACTGTTTCAACCAGTTCTACAATGGAAATCTAGATCTAAGGGACTGCAATAGAGCTAAAGTAATCATGCTACCCAAGGGAGCTCAGGCCGAAACAGTAAAGGATTACCGTCCGATCAGCATTATAAATCTAGTGCCGAAGGTCTTATCTAAGGTGCTCTCAAACCGACTGGCTGGATCCCTTTCAGTCCTAATCTCCGATAGGCAATCAGCTTTTATCAAAGGCAGGTTCATTGCGGAGAATTTCATCTCTACAAGAGAAGTACTTCACCATGTGGCTCACTCCAAAAGACCGGCAATCTTCACGAAAATTGATTTCAGCAAAGCGTTTGATTCGTTGGATTGGGGCTTCCTAGACAGGGTTATGGAGGCTAGGGGCTTTCCGACGAGATGGAGGCAATGGATTACAATTCTTTTAACTTCGGCATCCACAAAAATTGTCATTAACGGCGAGTCATCGGAGTACTTTTCACATGAAAGGGGCCTGCGACAGGGAGATCCCATCTCACCTATGTTGTTCATACTGGCCGTAGATGTTTTACAACGGATGGTCAGAGCCTTCAATGAAACCCTTCACAAACCAATCTCTGGGAAAATTTCAGATTCTCTTATTGCATTGCAATACGCGGACGATTCCGTCTTCATCTCCAATGCAGATCAACAATCCTTGGTGACCTTCAAGCTACTTCTCAGGGTATTCTCGGCCATCTCGGGCCTCTCCATCAATTACACCAAGAGCTCAATGGTCCCCATCAATATGCAGCAAGCTCAGATAGAAGAGGCAGTGGCAGTACTTGGTTGCAAACGCGACTCTCTCCCAATCACCTACCTTGGGATGCCGTTGACCATCACTGCACCAAAGAGAGCTGACTATCTGCCTTTGATCGAAAAATTGGAGTGCCGATTACAGGGCTGGAAAGGCAAGCTTCTATCTCGTGGAGGTAGGCTGCAATTGGCACGATCGGTTATGTCGGCAATACCGGTCTACTTCATGGGTTGTTTCAAACTACCCACCTGGGTGATCCGTAGAATTGACTTTCTTCGTCGCTCATTCATATGGGGTAAGAAAGAAGGGGCTGATAGAGTAATGTCACTCATTAACTGGAATACCGTTTGTACACCAAAACCTTGGGGGGGTTTAGGAATTATTGACTTGCAACTTCAGAATATCAGTCTCTTACTCAGATGGTGGTGGAGGCCTAATAACAACCTGTCGGCTATGTGGTCAATTACTGCAATCACAATCCGAACAACCACACTACGAGGTACGTCTAGGTGGAACTTGAGGGGATCTTTTTTCTGGAAAAGCTTAATCAAAATTCTTCCCTACTTCTGCTGGTCCTGTACAACAACTGCCGGTTCCTTACGGTGGAGGTGGGAGACAACTGGGCAATTCTCTTCCAAATCCTTCTACTCTGCTATAAAATCAGAGAACATGACAAGTTGGCGTTTTCAGGAAGTCTGGAAAATTAAATCCCCTCCGACAGTCCAGATTTTCTGCTATTTGCTATTGCAGGGTAAAATCGCGACGAGAGATTATCTTCGCAGGAGGCACATAGATTGCCCCAGTGCTTGTGTCATGTGCAGGCAAAGCCATCACGAAACTGCTTTTCACCTTCTGTTTGCTTGCCAGTATGCTAAGCGGGTTTGGACAGTGGTAATGGCGGGGACTGGCATGTCCCTGGTTCACCTACAAGATGACATCCCAACTACTTGGAAAGATTCTTTCAGAGCTCTGGCCTCCAGAGGTAAGAAATGTGGTCAGTTGGGGATGGCGGTTTTCACTTGCACCTGCTGGCAAATTTGGTTGCAGCGCAACAACTTCATTTTTAGAGGGGACTGGGTGCCTCCAGATGTAATAGCCTCAAGGAGTATTCAGATGGGTAGACTTTGGTTCCTTAACTGCTAGTGATCATTGTTATAATGTAACAGGTTAGTGTGGGTGGGGGGTTCCTGATATCGTGCTTATCAGGGCCTGTACTGTGCAAATGGTTAATGTGGGAGGGGGGTACCTGATATTGTGCTTATCAGGGCCTGTACTGGTTTGTAAATGTTACTCTTTCAATAAATTAATGGCAGCCTCTGCCAGTTTATTCAAAAAAAAAGTATGGCTATTTTTTGTAAAATACTTAATAAATAGTAAAAAAATTCAAAAAAATATAAAATTTGATCTGCAAGTACATTTTATTTAGATGATCATGTTGAACGGTTGGATCGACGATTTAGACTTTGAAAATGAAAAAAATAAATGTTGTAACTTTGTTGTAACTCAAATTTGTTGTAAGTGGATCCCTCCTCATGAAATAATTCATGTAAAATTTGTAAAATTCACAAATAATTTAAGAATAATTCAGATATACCGAATAATACATGGATTGATTTGCCAACAGCTCAAATTCGAATGCGAATTATTCACAAATCTTGTTACTTTTGGTTGGGGTTGCCTGAAGTAGGTACGTACTGCTGTCTCGGTAGGAATTCGCAAGAAGATTGTTGACCACTGTTATAATTCACAAAGAAAAAAAAAATTTACTATTGATCCAGATGATAAAAGGTCAGGGGTCAATTATCACATCCTCTGATAAAGAAGTTACATTATAAAATTGAAACCAGTACCTAATTATATTGCGCTCCTCATCATATGCGTATCTATTTTCAATATATCTGTTGCCGACATTTTTATTAATATCCAAAGTTAATTAGAAATTAATAAATTTATTCATGATTCACGACTTTTGCCAAAAATGTCCAAACATATCATAAAATGACTGGTTTTCTCTTTTTTTTTTTTTTTTTTTAGAGACACTATGATAAGCAAGATAATGAAATCAAATACTGAAAATTTGAATTTTTTATTTAAATTATTTGTTAGATTAATTCTTTTGATTTATAATTAGCATATTTATACTAAAATACACTAGATTACTCAAAATTATGTTGAATTATACTATATTACAATAAATTATGTTGAATTACACTAAATTACGTTAAATTATGCTAAATTACAATAACTTCGCTAATTATGCTGAAATACGGTAAATTACGCTAAACTATGCAAAATTATGCTAAAGTAGACCGATTTTGTACCATCTTTCATGAATCATAAAAAATAGTAAAACAATTCTGAAAATAGTAAAAATTGGTATTCTACAAGTTCTTTATGTAACTAATTTACTGAGCTACTTAGATTGAATAATAGAAATGAAAATCTTAATCGAAAACTTCAACTCAAGTTTTGAGGCTCTTCCCTTAGTTTTTTGGCAATTCTGAATTTTAAAATATGGCATAGCCAGAACGGACGCATGTGTCTTTTCGCAAGCTTTTCGAAAAGTGGTCATTTGCTGAAATCAGACACTCGAGCGCTGTTTTATGGCCGTTTGAAGTTTCGTCGTCGTTTTTCGCTTTTTCAGTGAAGATATCGTCCTTATTCATATGTAATTTAGCGTAATTTACCGTATTTTAGTGTAATATAATGTAATTTAGTGTAATTTAACTTAATATAGTGTAATTCAACATAATTTTAAGTAATCTAGCGTATTTTAGTATAAATATGCTAATTATACATCAAAAGAAGTAATATAACAAATAATTTAAACAAAAAATTCGAATTTTCAGTGTTAGATTGCATTATCTTGCTCTTCATAGTGTCTCTTTTAAAAAAAAAGAAAAAAGAAAACCGGTCATAAAATGACCGATTTCTGGGAAAGGAAACCGGCTATTTTGTGACCGGTTTGGACATTTTTGGCAAAAGTCGGGAATCGTAGGTATAATAATTAATTTGTAATTAACTTTGGATATTAATAAAAATGTCGACATCCGTTGGTAGGTACGTGCAGTTCCTGTATATATATGATATGAGTAGAACTAGGGTGCTCTCGAGTTCACCAAGCCCTTGGTGAACTTAAGTCCAAAACTCATCGGATCGGCTTCAAACGATGAATCCGACCGTTGAAACCCGTCTACCTTAAGAGTGATGCGTCTACATGCAAAAATTTTAAATTTTGAAATTAATTTTGCATAGAGTCAAGTGGTCAAAAAACGTCAAAAAATGAATGCATTAAAATTAATTTATTAACCTTCTAATGACCACTTGACTCTATGTAAAATTAATTTAAAATTTAAAATTTTTGCATGTAGACGCATCACTCGTAAGGTAGACGGGTTTCAACAGTCGAATTCGTTGTTTGAAGCTAATCCGATGAGTTTTGGACTTGAGTTCACCTAGGGCTCGGTGAACTCGAGAGCACCCTAGTTCTACTCTATATGATATAATAACATGATGTATCGCCAATATACCACCTTCCTTTTTCTCGACTTTTGCGACATTTGGTTTCGCATGGAACCGAAAAAATATTGTAATCAGCGAAATTGGTACTAAATATTTTGCGGATCTTTATGGTTACGACATTATTTGAAATGTCATGGAATTAGTTATCACTTATCAGTGGTGACACATTGATTGGATAGTTTTTGGACGAAATAAGGCTATGATGATATATGAACTATACAATAAATTACACCTGTCACCTGTGATTATGGACGATTTCCTTGCGATTTTTGCTGAGTCACTACAGAATTCTTTTGAAAGAAAACAGGCCCACTGGAAGAAAATGTACCCGTACCCGTTCGACACGGATTGAAGATTTTATTATTATACATCAACACTATGAGATCTAAGAAAACCAGTCTTCGGTCTAGTAACAAAATCAATACTTTCTGTATGGAAAGTCATTGAATCAAAATCCAAATAAATATTAAATAGTTAGATAGTTTGATGTCCAACCTTTACACAAAAACACAATTAGGTACTGGATCAGATTAAAGCTTATTTCCAGCGATTTTTATAATAAAATGACAACCATTTTTAGAAAGGAAAATAATTAGGTTCACATAATTACAAAAAAAATCATTGATTGGATAAGCCATAAAGTTTAGAAGCAGTTCCATCCAAATTTGAAGGAGAATACAAGCAGTAGACTAGCTCGAGTGACAAGCTGATATCAGAAATCAGTGTAAAAAAATTAAATGACGAGAGATAGAGAAGTTACAATAATAGAATGTTGATCTCAAGTCCAAATTACACCAACTGAAAAGCATTTACAGTTTTACACTGATAAAAATCTATTGACCCAAACACCTAGACATTGATCGAAATATCCGACATCTAGGGAATTCCACGCATGGCTTTCAAACACGATTCAAGACATACAATTGAATCAACTAACCTAAAAAAGTACAACAAAAAGGAATCACATTTCGTTCCTGTGGTATTACCCTATGCAACTGTCTATAAAAAATGACTCTATAAAAAAAAAAGTTACATTAAGACGACCATTGGTCAGGCAATGTCAGAAAATACTTTGACATGGCCTTTCGGAACCTTTTCTTGTACTGCGAAGGAGATATGACTGTTGGAAGAGTGTTTTTCGGGCCACCTAGTAGGCCCGAGGCCTTAACCCAAGTCTCCAGCTGCTTGTCCCATGTGTATTGTCTCAGATAGTCAATAATTCCGATAACAAGCTCGTTCTTTTCTTCATCAATCCCAACCAGCAATGAGTAGTCCATTACATCCACAGACTAGAAAAACAGGTCAAGAAATTAGATTAGAAGCAGTTTATTAATGTCTGGGTAAATTACCTTAAAAAGATGTACGTTTGACATTTATATCATTTAACTGCTGAGGTGACATTTTGGGCCAATAACTACTCTAAAACCGTCCACAACAAAGTTAGTCCTTAATTAGCACAAAAAATCCAAAACTACTAAATGCAAAAACATCCACATTTTGAATTACAAAGTTTATGAATTTAATGCAAATTAAATAAGAAAGGTATAGTGAAGTAACCGCAAGAAAGGAGGTATCATTCCAGACAGAGCGTTCCAGCCTTCGCTTCGCCTTGAACCCGAGAAATATCGGCTTGGTATGGAGATTTTCCAACAAATTCAAATCCAAGAGAACCTTGTTGTTACCTGACGTGTCATGGTTATACCGGGACCTCAAGGAACCCTTCAGATCATAGATCCTCGATATATTTCTCCCGAAGAAGAGATTCTCCATCACCATGAAATCCATCTTCATTTCCCTCCCACCTTTCAAATTCTTGGCCACTACCTAATATTTCCACAAGACAAAAATTATTAAAACTTTGACAGCCCATAAATTCTGAAAAGTAACCGAAACCTGACCTAAGAATTTTGAAGAGTAAATGACTCAAACCTAATTCTCAAAAATGAAAAATGAAAAAGACCCAAAATTAAAAAAAGACCCAATATTCTATGCTCTAATAGTGACAATGCGCATAGAGGAAATTAGATAGTGTAATACCTGGTAGAGCCCAACAACTTTAGCAAGGCATGTGGGACTTCCTGTTTTCAGAGATTCTGTCAAATACTTGAAATATTCGGCCGCAAAATCCTCAAAAGAGTCGAGCTCCGTCCTTGTCACCTGCTTCACAATGAACCTCCCATCTAGAGTCTTGGCAAAGTATGCATTGCTCTTTCCTCCATGTGCACTCCACTTCTTGCAACGACTGATGGACCGTATGAAATCCATCTCACTTGGACAGCACGTCTTACGAAGCACATCAAACTGCTTCGCATAGTAGCAGGTGATCGAGTACCTCCCCTTGTCAGCCGGCGATGAGCCATCATCATCGAATGAAACTCTAAAATGGGTTTCTTCTGTCAACGATTCGCTACTATCATGATTTGACGAGGGGGATATGAAGGTGTTGTACTCCTGGGATGTCATAGCAGACGCTATGATGCTGCTTAGTTCATCGTCATGTATTGTAATGACCACATCACTTGAGTTCGCATGAGAAAGCATCGCAACACGGGCCCCTTCACCCATCACCATGCATGAGGCCGGTAAGATATGCATGACTGGCTGTATATTAGCTGTGTTGGATGCATCGTCAGCCATTGGGTACTTTTGTGAATAGGCCCTGCGGATGTTCATCAATTGATCCCTTGATGCGTTTACAGTATGGAAAGCTGAATCAAAGGAGTGTACCCTGTCTGGGGCCATCTGTTTTCTAATAGCAGGATTATCCATCAAGTTAAAGGACCCGAAAGAATCGGCTGGAGTTTGAGTTTGATCTGTGGACCCAGTCCATGCCATGTCTATCCTCTCAGAAAGGCTGGAAGTAGATGAAGCCAGACTTTCTGCAGATGTATCTGTACTGGACCCGACCGCTAGAGATTCCTCCTGTTGGCTACACTGACCAGAGATCAAGCTGAGACCAGCTGGCCCCGCATAGCCTTCAGGAGATTCCATGGATAGGTCCATTTCCACTATATTGTTTGTGTTGCACTCTAGTACATGTGAGCTTATATTCTCCTCCTGCTTCCGTGATGATATTTCAAGGACGTCATCTGATGGGACAGAACTTCCCTTTGCAAGAGAATCAATGATAGACAGGCGGACGGTCCCACCCGTATGCATCATTTAGAAGTCCCCGCCTCAGCCGGTTGAGCTCAAGAACATCTAGTGGTGGTAGACAAGGATTCATGCTTTCTGATATTACTAGCCTTAGTGAACCATCGTACTTGACCTTTTCGGATCTAACAGCCTCCCTTAGATCAGAGATCTGCTTACAGATACTTTCTTTCAATGCTTCATTTTGTGAAGCTGACACAGTTTTTTCAATGCTGTTCAGCACATGAGAAACCTCAGCATACAAGCAATCTGCTCTTGTGCATATCTACAAAATGAATGTGCATCTTAGCAAGTAGCAAACAAGCAGATTTGATCTGAAAAATGGTATAATAAGAAAAAATAAATTAATACCTCGGCCATTTGTTCTCTCACCCACTCAAGAGGCACCCGGTTGGTGAAATCCATCACTGAAGGAGGCAAACTGACAGATAGAATGTCCACTGGAGAATACCGAAACACTGCCACCATGCTTCCAAATCTGCCACATCAAATAAGAGAGAAATAGAACTTAACTAAGAGATCAAATCCATGTTCTGTTGGGGTCATTGCAAATGGTGTATTAAAACAATATATAAAAATAAGGCAAATTCTTCTATGGGCATAAGGACCTATTTGTAAAATGAGCATATTTTCATTTTCAAAGTTCAAACAGTCGATCCGACCGTTCAACATTTTCTCCATATTAAAATGTACTTGGAGGTCAAATTTTACATTTTTTTGAATTTTTTTACTATTTATTAAGATGGGTACAAAATTCAATGGTCTGAATTTGACTAGTTTTGTAAAATACTTAATAAATAGTAAAAAAATTCAGAAAAATGTAAAATTTGACCTCCAAGTACATTTTAATATGGAGATAATGTTGAACGGTTGGATCGACTGTTTGAACTTTAAAAATAAAAATATGCACATTTTACAAATAGGTCATTATGCCCATAGAAGCATCCCTCTAAAAATAAATATATACATAAACTTCAAAAAGCAAAATCAAGGTTCAAATGAGGATGACTTGAATTAACTGAAGCATAATGAGAGATGTAACATTGGATAACTATATCATCTAGGGCCTAACCAGAGGGAGAAATTGTTCACTATTATCATTTTTCAAGGTTTCAGTGAAATCAATCAACCAAATGTTATATGCTTCAAAGTTAATTGCAAGTTCTCTGAGATCACTTAGACCCCGAACTTCTCATGTGAATCCACCACTTAAGTTTAGCTGACCAACAGAAGCTGGAACAACATCATACAAGTAATAGCCAAATGAAGCAACTTACCCATAGAAACGAAGACAATCTCTTTGGAGGGAGTGACCACAAGACGCAACCCTGTTAGCAGTCGTGTGGTTTGAGAAACTGAGCTCAAGAAACTTTCCAAAGGAGAGGCCCCATGCTGCATCAGACATAACAACGCGGGGAGTAACAGGTGGGACCCCTTCAACAGAAGGACACCTAAGACAACGATGCCACATCCATATCTTACCATCCCGCTCTCCAGGTAGCTTCACGTCAGAGGATAGCCGCTTCACGCTTATTGTCAGAGTACCTTGCTGGTGGGTGTAGCATTTTACGTGGTTCTCTGTCGGCTCGTTGCATGATGAACAGTACGGAGCCTTTTTAAAAACACAACATAGCAATTATATTACTTCATTGAATTTTTATTACTTTTTTCCTTCTTATTTGCCATAAGAAGCCTTGTTTCTTATGTTTTGGCAGCTAGGTTGATGCACCATACAGGTCTGATATTACAAACTATTGTTTCGGAATTACCTCTGGACTACCTAAAAATCTTAGATTGAATATGCTTCCTTAAGTAATAAAAAAAATGGAGATTAGATTCAAAATGAACGTGAGTACTACCTGACCAAAGAGATCCTCGCGGAGATATCTTCCAAGCGGCTTATCAAAGCCACCATAAAACTTGATACGAAATAACTGAGACTGTTCACAAACCGTACCAGACCCCTTCACTGCATACGTACTAGATACAGAAACTAGTATGCTCTGCTGGTTCTCATCAGTAGAAAAGATACCAGTCGTCATCTCTCTCTGATCCTCAGGCAGGTATAATCTCTTTTCTTCATTATCGGATTTCTCTTCTATGGTGGATTCTTCTCTTGATTCATCTTGGCCAGTTTGGGAATGAGGAGAGGAATCAGACTCGTGTTCTGGGTTTTGGGTCAACAAATGTCCATTAAAAGAACCATTTGCTAGATTCTGCCGAGGTGAATCAAATGGGCTGAGGAGTTTTGGGAGAGAGGCACCTTCATCTGCAAGAAACGAGGTCTCGAGAGAGAGATGATAGGCTGCAAAGACAGCAAATTGTGCTGCATGCTTGACCTTCTTTAGTTCTTCAAGACTTTCACCCCGTAAAAGAATCTACATCATAGTTATTTGTCTCATTTGTTAGTCTACTGCAGGAGCTTGGGCGATAAATACAAGGTAAAACTAGTAATGCATTAAAAAATGCAACTATTATAATGTTTGTGTACCCAGTTTGAACATTGCTTGGACTATATCAAAGTGTTTATTTTCCTAGCCTCTTTCTTTCAACGCACAAGTTAAAATTATTTGAGAAAATGCATGCTACGCACATCTATTGAATTTAACAAGTGAACTCTGGTTCTTCCAAATTTTCAAAAACATAAAACCTTATCCCTTACCTTTCTTTGTCTGCCTTCCAATCTCAATTCCAACAAATCATTTTTCTTTGAATAAAAACAAGACCTTTTTAAGGGATTTGACAATTTCCTATTCTAATTCTCTCTAGAATGAATAGTTCAAAATTTTTGTCGAATCAGCTTTATTCCCAAGAAGAGAGAATACAAACCTTCTACAACTTTTCCTACTTTAACTCATGACCACAATGCATTCCAAGTATCAACAAACACTATAATAAAAAAATATCAAGTAAATATAAGGTCATTAATTACCGTGCATCCAAGCCGTTTTGGACATCCATCAAAGAACATCAAAGTCTTGACAGCCTTTTTACCCGCAAAATTACTCTCTGCCACAGATTCAGTGGTGACCTTTTCAGTGCGGAAGGTGCGGCAATGGCCGATCCTTGCCGACCTGAGGTCTTCTGTGGAGGAGGCGATCCGAGCCCCAGCACAGCTGGCAATCCTCTCTAGAAGCTTGCGTTTTACATTGAGAACAAGGGAGATGTCCTTGGAGAGGATCTCCTGGGCATATAGTGAGGCGCTCTTCTCCACCAGCAGCACATTCGGCCGTTGTGCCTCGATTGCTGCCACGATGCTCTTGAGATGCTCTTTCTCCTACAATTTTAAAATATAGAAATTTTTAGTACCAAATAAGTTAACCCTAACAGTACGTACTAAATTAGACATTAGTTTAATAAGACAATTTGCAAGAAGCAAATTAATTAATTGCAATTATTCCGTAATTAGTTCTATGATCAGAAAGTAGAACACAGAAAAAGGAAAGAAAAGGAGATGCTTTGTGTGGCAAGTAGATAAAAGAAAAATTATTTTAGTAAACTTTTACCTGTTCAAGTACAGTGTCGAGGGATGCTAGTTTGTTTGGGGTCTTTTGGTACTCAAGTGCCCCTCCTAGAAGAAACAGCCTTGGATTCCTATGCCGTGACACCATCCGTTTGTGTTTTACATTTTTAGAACAAACCACACCCTTAAAAAAAGTGCTGTAAAATAGAATCAAATAAATCAAAACCAGCCAAATTAATAATCATACAAAAATAGCAAACACCAAAAAAAAAAAAGAATTTTCCATCATGTACAAAATGGAAAATTCATTTGTACTTCCTTCAAATAAGAAAGATTTCCACTTCAAACAATTAAAAAGATAAACAATTTCTGGTTTCTCTTCCGACAGTATGGGCATTCAATTTAGCTGTTGTTGAGGCATTTTTGTCAACAGCTGTCTGTGGCATTTTCATTTTTTTAACATGGTATATTAGCTTTCCCATTAATGAACATGAAAATGCAACTACTGCAAAAAAAAAAAAAAAAAAAAAAAGAAATAAAGCCATGCTAGATACCTGTCACTTGGGATTCCTGAGGCAATGCACTTGACCTTGACATAATTAGCGGGGTCCATGCTCCCCCCTCTTTGTGTATCGGGCTTTACAAAATTTGCGGCTTGCCATGTCATAGATGCCACAATCTCAAGCCAACTGTCCTGACAGCTCTCCTTTCCAAGCCCAACCCCTTGGCCTTCCAACAACTGGGCAACAAGAGCCCGAAAGTGCCCATGCAAAGCGCCCCTCAAGAACTCCTTCTGGGTCAAATTCGAGTTGCCTTCCTCCCCAATCTCAAATCCTTCCTCATCAGTACCCGAATCCGCAAAAAACCCAGAATTACTATCTTCATCCTCGTCAAGTTCGTAGAACGCATTTTCAGTATCAGCCCCCTCATCAGCCGGAGGTGGGGGGAGCCAGATGACGCTGTTACCCTCCAAGTTTATTGGGGGAGGTGTTTGGCGATCCATATCATCATCATTAAGATATTGGTTATTTGCTAGCTCCTGCATAGACTCAGAATATGAGCTCTGCCTGGCATATCTTGGGGAGTATCGGTCAAAGGGAACGGAGCGCCGTCTTGAGGTAGGGGTAGCATCACCACCCGGCTCGAGTGACCTGCGCGGGCTAATTTGGGGGCTTAAATCAATGGACTTGAAGCTGGGGAGTTCAGTTAAGGTGGTCGATTCGCTATCAGAGGTGGTAGTAACAGAGAATGAACTTGATGGGGTGAAGAAGCTCGTACTGAACTCATCATATTCATAATCCATACTCCTAAATTAAATATTTCAACCAGGTAAATTATTCAACTATTGCAATATTTACTACTGGAAGTAGGTGACTGTGTATGCAGGAGTGGTGACATTAAAATTAAATATGTAATGAAAACAATATATACATGGATTTCAGAAACAAACAAATCGACAGCATAAAAGAGTTTCTAATAAATTAACTAATTCTAGATATTTGAAGAGGATTGAGAGGCACCAGGACAGTCACTAAACCTATTTAAACTAAACCAACTTCCAAACCAACATGTGAAGTTAACAAAATCAATTGTAAAATAACCAAACCAAAAGTAAAACATAAGTAACAATAATAAAATTAATTACCTAGGAGAAGAAAACGAATATTGAAGTGTTCGGCGAGAGAACTTCAGCTCGTTCACCAACTGTTCGATCTTTACCCCCTGAGATCCCGACTGGACGGGTCCAGTTGACGCGTCCATGCGCTTCCAAAGACAGTAAGGAGCTATTTTTCTCCCCTCTTTCTCTCTCAAATCCATTACTGGCTAAATGACAACACTCCGTGGACCCACACCGCAGCGGCACGCAACTCTCACACGAGAGGCCGCCGCAACTGTGGCACCTCGAACAGTCATCATCAGTGCCGTCCATTAAAGATCTGGAGAGGTTTTCAGGCAGGCAGTTGATCCAAGACCTAACCTTTTGCGGAACCTCTGCAATTGAATTTTGTTCTACTCCCATGAAACAGAGGCAAGAACTGAGAGGATTCAGGCTCCCTGCTTGTTTGAGACGAAATACCAAAAAAAGAGAAAAAAATCACAGATAAAAAAAGTCTGGAGGGAACTAAAAGGATACCCTCAGAAATTCTTTTCTATTTGTCACCCTTTTGAGTTAAAACCCTCAATCAAAAGTTAAAATCAACACTCCTGAGAGACCAAAATTTCTCCAGAAGGTACAGTTAGTTCCTAGAAAACTTTTTGTCTCTCCCCTTCCTATATACAATCCGATGTATAAATCAACCACAGAACGAGCTAAACCTAACACGGATTCAACGAGAACCCTACAGAGAGATTAAGATCTCTAAATGCAACAGACGAACGCACTGAAACTTGTGCAAGACGAAAGTATCCCATGGTGAGATCAGGTAGATGAACTCGATGGATTTAATGGAGAGAGATCTGGATTGAAGGCTAAAGGGGAAAGATATAGAACAAGGAATGAAAGCGAAAGCCAGGCGAAGCTGCGATAGCGATGGACTTTTGTCTTCTCTTTCTCTACATACCTTTTTTCCAATTATTTTATGGATTTGATTTCATTTGTTTATGAAGTCAAGAAGTTGAACGCTTTATTCTTGAAATACAAGGATTTATCGGAAGGCGGATTTTTGGTTTTGTAGGAAACAAGGAGTGATAAAGTAAAGAGATGAAAAGGAAATTTAAGTAGTAATAAACGGTAAGAAGAAAATCGAAACTCCACATATATTTGTACAACCGGTGCAGTATTCAAGTACAAGAAATTTGCTAATGTAAAGTGGGACCCAACATGTATATACATGGACTCCGTACCGTATTAAATTATTAACGGTGGTGGTACGGGTGCATTTATTTGTTAATTATGGAGATAGTTTTTAATTGAGATGGGTTGAGTGTGGAAGAGAAAAAAGTAAAAGTACTGTATAGGTCATAATTCATTGTATGGACCTGGCTCATTATTTTCAACAAACCTATATCAATGAAGAGTGGAGCCCACATAAACGTTTCTGAGGTAAATTTTTTTATTAGAACTTTGCTCGGGGTGCAGATAGGAGATTGTTTTAAAATATCCCAATATGTGACCGCTGCATGAATGCGTATTCTTTACGTCCATCATGTCAATGATACATCTAACGGGTCGTACTGGAGATCATAATGACTCGCTACAAAAAGGAATCAGGATAATTGCGGAGACTTAATACGTGCGGAATAGCTGTTGGGTAGATGTGCTGACGTGCCGTTGTTTGTTGGTGGATGAGGTTTTGATGCAAGATACGGTACGAGATCCTTTTCACCGGGACAAATCTTGAACAAGTATCCTCTCCATTACGATGTAAAGACGCAATATTTCAGTGATGCCCCGTTTGGCGGGTTGTGAACCGTGATTGGTGTATCGTTCTAAATTTATTGCCTGGACCGACATTACATTAATGACCAATTAATAGTTTCATGGCAAACAAGTCATGTTTAAATATGTAGCATCTACGTGTCTAAACATTAAAAACAGTATCCCCTTTATCACAGTCACATTACCGTATGACCATGCTGGCTATTGGGTGCAGCTAAGAGCCAGAATATCATCTTAGTTTAAAAACAAAAACAAGTGTTTGAATTGGGTAGATATATTGACAGAGCTAATATGACTTCACCCAGCGCACAAGACGTAGAGACAAAAGCAAAAAAGTGTATGACTGGTGCACTGCCTAAAACCAAACTAGCTCTGTCAATATTTTTACCCTTTGGACTAGTAATTTCAGGAAAATTACCGCCTTGTGGGGGCATCGCCTAGTAAAGAAAACAGCCGGGCAGAGGTAACGGTCAAAAAGTTGAAGGTCAGACCGGTCTGACAAGCAGTGTATTGTTTTTTTCTTGAATGATGTGTTAATTATAGGGTTTAATGGAGCGTTCGGATGGGGACGTATCATAGGACTAATTGTTAAACCTGCCAAAATTCTATTATGTCTCTTTCAATCTAAAAAGAAGAATAATAAAGAACTAATTGCTGCGTCCATAAGCTATGTTACTTGTATAAACCGGGTTTTTTTTTTTTTTGCTGAATGGATAATAATAATTTCGACTACAGCTAGACACTTTTGAAACAAAAATAAAATAATAATAATTAAAAAATTAATCTTTAGTCTTTTTGCTTCAAATTGGCGGCCAAACATTTTTTTTAAATTGCACTGGATTTGAAAACTTATCCACAAAAAAATTGTCAGTACTTAATCACTGACCAAACATTTTTATAAATTACACCAAGATGATACAAATGTCGCGATTATCAAATAAAACAATTATTAATATATGATCAGGATCTATTACTATTAAGTTAAAAAAATGACAACTGCCAACAATAACTTATTGAGTTCTAACCCGCTTTCCGCAGAGGCCGAGCGTAGATTGAGATTGAATTACAGAGCGTATTTATTTTAGAAAAATCTTATCAAAATCTGTCACGCCCCCGCGCCGGACCGGGCACGCGACGCGACAGAACGACATCCTCACATCCATTTTTGTAACACCCAGTAAATTTTCATATTATTTTTTTAACTTTATTTTGGATCAATATATAATTTTATAACTTTGAGAGGAACGAATGCTCTGATACCAAAATTGTCACGACCCCGCCGCCGGGCCGGGGCTCGTGACAAGAGAGGCACCCTCGCATCCATCATTCGTCCTGTCAACCTACGCCGCAAACAAAAATACAAAAAAATAATACGGAATAAGCTACAAAGCTCAGTAACCGGTTATTTAACGACGCGCTTCTCTATAATTGGCTTAATTAAACAACCATTCAAACAGACTGGATTAATCCATACAAATTAACATCAAATTATAACTGCATATTTAACGATGATAGCACCTACGTCTAGGTTATCAGTAAAACAAGTCACACAGTATTCTCACATTTGGAATGTCTGCCACAGACAATTTCCACATTCACAGTACACGATCTCGTCAGTTCATAATCAAATTCGAACCTCAAACCCGCTATCCCGTTAAAATATGCCTCATAATTCAATACCCAATTCAAATATCCAATTCAATCATACAAATCGAAAACACAAATTATAGAGAAGTCTGGTTACCTGATAGCGATCAGTTCAGAAATCCAAATCAGATTGCAATTAACAATTCGAAATCAACACGACGTAGTCGGAATTCCAATTGAACAAACAATCAAATTTAATCAATATCAAAACCTTTATTTACATAATTAACTCTCTTTCTTTCTCTTTCATTTTTCGCTGGTTTTTTTTTTTTCTGTTTTGAATCGGTAAGAAGAGAGAGAGTTGAGAGGTTTAATAGGGAGAGGGAACCACATGAGCCGCGTGGCAAAAGTGCCACATTGGCCTTTTTTTTTTTTAAGTTTAAGCTTTTTACTTACATTACCTTTAGATTTTAAATATTATAAAAACGTTCTAAATAAATTCAAAAAAAATTTATTAAAATTACCGGGTGCTACAAAATCTAATTACAACAATAGGTCATTCATAAAATAAAACCAAATAAAACCCATCTAACGCATAATTAATTAAATACAGAGATCAAAGTGGTGCATATGAATGAATCCGATTTTGAATTATTCCCAACAAGCAGCATCAAGAGTTTTATCTGAACAGCTAGAAATGCAAATTACACACAAAAAATGAAGAATTTTGGACCATGGGATCTCGATCAGATACATCAGATCTTACCAAATAAAAAATAATTACCAATAGCTTATTTACTCGGCACAATGCTGACGTGTTAATTATATTTTTCTGGGATTGGCCTGATGCACGACTGCCGACTAAACAACGGATATTAAAGAAGCATCACCGACTGAAACACAAAAATATCTATCAAAAAAACAACAAAGGACTGAAACACAAAAAGACAGCAAAAAGATTTAGATCTGCTGCGACGAACACTAATGCACGCGAAATTGCAGCGACTTTTAGCTCCAGACCATTGCTGTTCGTACCCGCTACACATTTTGATACAGGACGGAAATAATAGAAGCCTGGAAGAAGGAAACAAAAAACATGGTCTAATCCTAGCCGTTCTGATTGTCGAATCGAGGGGCTTCTAGTCCATTTCTCCAGTAGGCAATTTGCGATTCGCGGAGGGAGTGCCAACGGGCCCGCCACAAACACGTAACCTCGGCAAGTCGGCATTAACTCAGAATTTGAGTAAACATCTCGACCGTCCGATCAGGTTCCGGACCAATCCGGCCCCGAGTGAAACGCACGGTACCCCTTTAATATCGTGCTAACACAGATGGACAGTCCGGATTCATTCTTCATTAATTCGAATTCTGTGTTAATGCACACGATCCGAATTCGAAATCAACCATGTGCATCAAAATGAATTTTTTTCCGGTTCGACCCGATGCAATGCTTTTTCCCCGCTGCATATTTGGTTGCACAGTTGTTTGTGCTAATTGCTACAAGAAAAATAAAGGACAGATGGGATCCGTTATTTCAAGATCCGGCACGAATTTTAACATTTGTGTACAGTCCGGATCAATTCAAGGGCAAACACTTCTCATGCCTGAATGCTCTCCATCCATTTATTAAATTACTTTGATATTTTTCAATATTTATATTTATTGTTTGGAGAATGGCTAATATTAAAACGTTTGTTTGTGGATCTTAGAACAAATATTTCGATTTTTATATTTTTAAAGTTCAAACAGTTGATATAAACCGTTCAACATTCAATCTATATTAAAATGTGATTGGAGACCAAATTTTACATTTTTTTGAATTTTTTCACTATTTATTAAGCCAGTTTCAAAATCATTTTAATCAATGATCCAGGTGTTTTTCACTGCTTATTAAAATCAGCGATTTTAAAACTGGTTTAATAAATAGTAAAAGTTTCCAAAAAAATGTAAAATTTGGTCTCCAAATACATTTTTATATAGAAATCACATCTAACGGTTTGAATCAATTGTTTGGACTTTGAAAATTAAAAAACCAATTAGTTGCACCACATTTAGGGAATAAATATTTTGATATTAGCCAACCTAGTGTTTGATAAAATATCAATTAACATACAAGTTTGTATGATATTCGCTAAATAAACAATTTATAAGCAGGGGCATTCATCGTTCTGTTCGATTCAGTTAAAATCGAAATAAAATAGGTAAACTAAAATTTTATTTGGTTTTAAAAATATAACTGAACTGACAGAAATAAACTTATCAATCGAACAAACTGAACTAAATTTTGATTTTTCGGTTGAATCGAAATAAGAAACTAATCATAATAAACAATATTTTTGTTCTTTTTTTTAATCTTTTTAAAAGATGGATTTACAAATTTTGCTTGGTTCGGCCTAACCGGTTTTAAACCAAACCAACTAATATATATTGTGTTTGGTTCGGACGGCGGATGATTTAAAATTCTGATCAATTCAGTCCAACCGGCTATAAAATTTCTAAATTGAACCAAACTGGTTTAAAAAATGAAACGAACAACTAATTTAATCGAAAAAAACGAACCATTTAATTCAAACTCTCATAGTTTGATTTAAAACATATTAAATCGGACCCGATGAATCACGAGACATTATTCAAATTGTCAAGTTCGTATATTATCAAGGGATTCCCATCGTATATATATACCTCCTCTTATATAATGATCCCTTGTTGTTGACAGATTTCAGAAACATAATTCTGTTTTGGGAAGGGTGTTATTAGCAGGGACGACATGTATAAATATAAATTAATTAGAAAGGCACTAGTTCCCACGGTCGGTGTTAAACATAATTCTGAAGTCTAAATACGCGTTACAATATTTTAAAATTTGCAACGGACACAAACAAAGCTGACCAAACAAAATGGCGTAGCAGTACGGTTTTTGAATCGGCGATTCAGAGCATCAGTGACAGCATTATTCTGACAAATATCAAATTTCTTTATTTTCTATATCACTAGAGTATTTCCCTGACAATATTCTTGAAAAATGTGACAAATTAGGCAGCTGGCATGATGCATGCCTTCTTAACAAGGAAAAGAGAATAAGAATTTTGCAGATTAACAGGTCAAAACATATTTTACTACAATAAATATAACCACATGCAATTGCGTATTTTGGGGATATTTTCAAGTCATGTCAGGTAATTAGCCAGTGAGAGCATCTCTATTTCAGCAAATATTTAGTAATTAATTTGAATCACGTCACTGAATTTAGTAATTAAAAAGATTCATAATTTCTAAATCACTCGATTCCAGAAATTTAATTAGAGTTGCTTTTAAAGCAAACTTAATAATTTAAAAATTGTGGTACATCTCAGCAATTATATTAGCAATTTAAACGAAATCACCGTTGTAGATGCTTTGATGCGCTGAGACACGTGCTAAGTCGTGGGAAAAGAAAGTGGAATTTTATGTTTATATTTGGGGTAAAGCCGTAAAGGTGATTTCAAATTTTTGAAGAAAAATTATAAATTTAACTCTAAAAATTTAATAAACCAGCTTGTGAATATAAATTATCCACGCTCGCTTGAAAACCAACATTTATTCGAGTGACAAAAACAATACTCTCCGTATGAGAAATTGCAGGTTCAAAATTCAGAAAGAACAATTTTTTGTAGATATTAAATAATTAGATAATTTGACTTCCAGCTTTTACTCAAACAAAAAGTCCAACAAATTATTTGTGGCTGAAAATGCAACAAGAATTTACTTACTAAAATTGAGTTATTTCAAAAATTAATCCTATCTTAGATCATGCTAGTAGCACAACTATGTTATGTTTTGATTGCCATCATCATCACTACGATCATCAACGTTATCCTCGTCAATATCATCATAATCACTACCATTGCAAGGCTGCAACTGCTATATGCAATGCCACTATCTCAACTATCACTCTATCATGTATCATCGCTGCGAGGCAAAAAAATTGTGTGATGCATAATTTTACAAGAGTAGGATTAAAATGCATCATTGATTTGATACTTCAATCATACTCTGTATATTTATTTTTATTTTCAAAGTTTGAACTGTCGATCTAAACCGTCTAACATAATTTCTATATTAAAATGTACTTGAAGACTAATTTTTTTATATTTTTCTAATTTTATTTATTATGTTTTTATATGGGTACAAATTACAAAATCACTGTTTTGGAAGGTTCATAATCATCTGAAAACAGTGATTTTGTTATTTTTTTTTAAATAGTAAAAAGTTTCAAAAATATATTTGGTCTCCAAGTACATTTTAATATGAAAATCATGTTGAGCGGTTCGGATTGACTGTTCGGATTTTAAAAATAAAAATAAGAATGTGGAGCACGATCGAAGCACAAAACTAACAATGGATTTTAACCCTACTCATTTTATAATTATTTTGAATATAAATATATTTTTTATTTTTCGGAAAAGAATCACAGAAGCAGAAACATATTTTGGAAAAAAAAATTACAATGAGACAAAATTTCAAATGTTTTTGAATCTGAAGTATATTTTTTATATTATTTTAGAGAAAAGCACCGAGATAGATCCATATTTTTTTATTTTTTTTTTAACCAGACGACTGATACAAGTGCTCATGGACCGAAATTTTTATTTTTACTTTACATGTAAAAGACAAATCAAATAACTATGAATTTATGAAATTTTTATTTTTAACACAATCACAACGACAAATAGCAGATAAAAATAAAGTGTCCGCCGTATTAAATGGCGGACAACATTTTTTTTTTCTACTCAACACCGCTGCTGCAGCAAAGTTTGTGGGCTCAAACAATTTCGGCCAATCAAAAGCCGTTGTTAACAATTTTTTTATCAAAGCTGCTAGATTTGATCAAAGTTGTTCTGCCACGTTAAATGGCAGACACTTTATTTCTGTCCGTCATCTGATACTGTGACTATGTCAATAATAAAATTCGATCAAAATTAGAATGTGATGTGCTTCGAAATACAAATTTAAACCGTTGAAATTCATGTACTTCGTGAGTGATGCATGTACATGTAAAAATTTTATAGTTTCGAATTTATTCAGTACATGATCAAGAGACCAAAACAATAATGAAAAATGAATACATAAAATAATTTAAAAAATAACCTATAAAATGTTTATTGTTTTGACCGCTTGACCATGTACTAAATAAATTCGAAACTTTAAAATTTTTGCATGTACTTACATCACTCACGAAGTACATGAATTTCAACGGATTAGATTCGTAGTTCAAAGTCAATCCGATAGCCTTTTGGAGGTGTGCTCACCAATCCCTCTTGGTGAGCACATCGCACTCTAGTTTTGTTCATAAAAATTATGACTAAATCGTAATTATTTGATTTTTTAATGGTATATTTAAATTTTTCGGGCTCATGGCCCTACGTGGCTCACTCCTGTATAAATTTTATTTGATCTATTTATATTAGGTAAGAGGACGCCATTTATCAAATATACTCGTGGGCCCGTGGCAAGAATGTATATCCATTTACAACAAATTCTATCAAACACCTGTCCAGTGGGGCTAGAATTACCGACATCCAAAGCAAAAAAAAAAAAAAATCTACCGACATCAAATGTGCAAGACAGATAAACATATATATATATATATATAGGGTCCGGCTAATTTGCTGTCGGCAGCATTCTGGCCAGCTGTTGTCGGGGGCATTTCGGCCATTTCTGGTGTTCAAACAACAAATTTTTTTATATAGATGTTCAATCTATATTATAATCTACTTGGAGATCAAATTTTACATTTTTTGGAATTTTTTTACTATTTATTAAGCCACTTTGAAAATTGCTGATCCGGGTGAACAGTGCAACAAAATTCTGGACCATGTGATCTGGAATTTTCAAAGTGGCTTAATAAATAGTAAAAAAATTCCAAAAAATGTAAAATTTGGTCTCCAAGTAGATTTTAATATTTAGAACACGTTGAACGGTTCGGATTTGTTGTTTGAACACCAGAAATGGCTGAATGCCCCCAGCAGCAGCTGGCCAGAATGCTGCCGGCAGCAAATTAGCCGGACCCTATATATATATATATATAGAGGCTCAAATGCCTCATTGATTCATGACCCAATCATAATCTAACATCTTTATCTTTAATTTTAAAGTTCAAACCGAACCGCTCAACATGATATTCATGTTAAAATATAATTTGAGACTAAATTTATATTTTTTTGAAATTTTTTTACTATTTTTTAAGATAGGTACAAAATCACTATTTTTCAGAAAATTATGGACTATCTAAAAATAATGATTTTGTATCTATCTTAAAAAAAAGTAGAAATTTTCCAAAAAATATAAAATTTGGTCTCCAATCATATTTTAACGTCGATATCATGTTGAGTGGTTCGGATCGTCTGTTTCAACTTTGAAATTGAATATAAATATGTTGGGGTACAATTGAAGCATGAAGCAATGGGGCATTTGAGCCCTCCTCATATATTTATTACATTTTTATTTTCTTTTTATACACACCTCGTTGCATTGAACTGTTATAACTTATAAGTAAAGTTCCTTAATGCAATTAATTATTGGGTCAATTTTCTTCCTTATATAAAAAGAAGGAACCATTTAAGATTGCCACATTTTGTTTTTTGGTCTCTTTCAGAAGATGAATTAGTAAGTTTTTAGTTTTTTATTTGATTTTTTTAAATTGTGTTCCAAGCTGAAAGATAATTATCGGCTCAAGCTGAAAGCAGAATGAATAATTTTTGAATTAGGGCCCAACACAGCATTAAGAAAACGAAAGGTTGGACCTCTTCGTTAAATAAAAGGGCAAATTTCATGTATACCCCTAAAAAAATTCAAAATTATGTATTACCCCTCTAAACTTCGAAATTACATATTCCCCTCTACACTTTCAAAACTCACAAATTTATCAATTTTATATTTATAAAATGCCCGTTTTATCCTTCATTAAAAGCATAATTTTTTTGTAGCTTGTTAAAGAAAAATGCCGGTCTTATATTTGATCGGTTTTGAATGACCAAATGGGTACTTTATAAAGGGTAAAGGGTATAATGGATATTTGATTTTCATGGGCAAACTGGATATTTTATAAAGGGTAAAAGGTAGGTATCTTATAAGATCGACATTTTTTTTAAACAAACTACAATTTTTTTTATGTTTTAATAAAGAGTAAAATAGATATTTTATAAATTTAAAATGAGTTTTAATATAAAAGACAATAAATGGGTAAATTTGCAAGTTTTGGAAGTTTAAAGGGGGTAAAGCATAATTTCAAAGTTTAGAGGGGCATACGTAATTTGAAGTTTTTGAGGGGTACAGGTGAAATTCCCCCTAAATAAAAGACATCAGCAATGCTTTGGATTGGTATTAAATAAGAACTTCTACATTACTATGTCAAAAAAAAAAAAAATACTATATAACGTGTACATAAAGTTCATTTCGTATTCTGTCATGCGTTTTTTATGAAAGAAAGAAAAAAAAAAGCATGAAATCAGCCTCACAACTAAATTAGGTTCGTTGGGACCCAAAGTTGGGACCAATTGGGGCCCATCAAAACTCTAACTTGAGAATCTCCGAATGCTCTACAATTATTATTGCTGAGATCTGTTTATAATTTTATAATTTTCAGGGATTCTGAAATCAGAGAAATAATTTTATAATTTTAAGGTAACTTATAATTTTATAATTTAAAGGTATTTTAGTAATTACAATCAAATATTGGATTAACGGTTATTTGGGACAGCTGAAGTAACTGCTAACCTCGCTAACTCTGCTTTCAATTCAAACACAATATTCTTAAGAAAAAAAGAATAATGAAATGCAAATAAATTTTTTAACTTCTGGAGAAATTTAAATAAATTATCTAGTTATATAAAAAATTCACTATTTTTTGCCTTCTATTAACAAAACAAAAAATGGTTGAACTTTATAATTCTATACTCATTTCAATTTTCGCACACACATGTATAAAGAGAGAGATAATAAAATAATTCATGCCTTTTATTTTGAAATTTATTCAGTACATAGTTAAGCGGTAAAAAATATAAAAATATTTTTTTACCGCTTGACTTTGTACTAAATGAGTTCGAAAGATTTCAAATAAATTTACATGTACAAGCATCACTCGTAAATTAAATTGGTTTCAATGATTTGAATTTGTCATTTGAAATCAATTCGATATATTTTAGAATTATGCTCATCAAACTCTCTTCGTAATCATAACGCACACTAATTATATTCAAATAATTTATGTATCAAGTTTTTTTTTTCTCTTATTAAAATCAATCGTGATAATTGGAGCATGGGTCCCGAGTTATATTAATTTTATTGATTTCAAAGATTAAACTTTTCAAGCATGTACTTTGTGATATTTTTCTTATAAAATAAGCTTTCTAATTAAATTACATCCGTCTAATAATATCAGTACGATCTGTCAAATTAAAATATTTTTCTTATAAATATACACGTTATACATGCATGTGTGTGTTAACTCTTGATTTTTGAGATTATTGAAACTCTGGTGATTTATATTGAACGGTCATATTACGCACTCTTCTTTGGATTCAAATCTGCTGCAATTCGAAATCGTTAATAGTAACTCTGAAATCTTTGAAATTCCAAATCCAGTCACTGAACTGTTTCGAGATACGTGCACAGAAAAAGTTGAACAGCTAAATTTAAAATTTCAGAGATTTCATAAATACTGTTCATAGATCTCGAATTTCAGCAAACTTAAATCCCTCTTCTTTATCTTTCGAGAAACTGCATATGAAAGCATGCATTCTACGCGTAGCGTAGTCAAGTCAATTGATCTCCATTTTTTCATAATTTTTGTAACCGTGTTATATTTTCTATATAGTTTGAAGTAAATTATTAGGGTAGTATAAAATGAGTAGAACTAGGGTGTTCTTAAGCTCACCAAGTCTCTTTGTGAGCTTAATTCAAAAATCTATTGAATTAGCTTAAACGATGTATTTAAACCGTTGAAACCGATACTTCACGAGTGATGCGTTTATATGTTAAATTTATAAATTTTCGAAGTATAAAGCCAAGCGGTAAAAAAAAAATGGTTTATAAGTTAATTTTAATGTGTTCATTTTTCATCATTTTTTGACCGCTTGATTTTATATTAAATTAGTTTGCAAATTTATAAATTTGATATGTAAACTCATTACTCGTGAAGTAGATCGGGTTCAACGATTTCGCTTGAAATCAATCCGATAGATTTTTGAGTTAATCTCACAAAGAGGCTTGTTGAGCTTAAGAACACCCTAGTTCTACTAGTATAAAATTGATCCTCTTATATAACATGAAAATTTTATACAGCTAATCTTCAATCACGTTTGACCTCATAGTTTGAAAATCTAACTCTGCCCTTTGCATTCTACAATAATAATATGTTGAAGTCAGCACCATCTAGAAGGCCCAAGCCCAATTCGGCAAAATCAAGATTAATCTAGAAATATGTATAATAGAGAGTAATATAGAAAATACCAAACCAACTAGAATTAATTTATAGAATCTAGAGTATTCCATTAGCTAGTATAAATAGGGACCCTTAGTCTTCATTTTGTATTAAGCAAATCAAACAATTCCTCTTCTAGCTTAGAGTGAGTAGTGAGTGTGAGATAGTTGTGTTGAAGATATATATTCAACATAATACAAAAATAAAGAACATAGATATGCCGGACTTAAAACATGTTATTAATCTACTAACATCCTTGTTAATTCAGTGTCATGAGAAACAGGTTAAATAGATTTATACTTGGATTACGTAGGCGTGTTTAAATATGTCATGTATAATGTATTTTATTTCTTCCTGATGTCAGTCACTTAGTTGTAATGTAGCTTAGTCTCACCTGTGGTGAGCATAGCATAGCGATAGTGGTCAGTGGTAACTGGTAAGTACCACACCAGTGATGAGAACAGTATACAAATAAGAAAGTAGTGTAAACAGATCAATATTAAGAGAATAATATCTATTTTCTCTCCCAAATTGGAATTACGCCTCGATCTCCCTTATTTTTTTATTAATAGAGAAATAAATAAATAACGACAATGGGGAATGATTTTGGTGAATTTCGAAATTTAAAAAGACTGTTGGAATTTATAACGTTCTGGGGACTGTCGCTGGGCGTTATAAACTATAACGTCCAGTTAATCCTATTGAATGATCGCTAAGTAATAAAAAAACACTGTAGCAGAACGTTATGGTCTATAATGTCCAGCTATAGTGTTTTTTTTGTAATACAAAATATGCAATTCTTTGTTATTGTTTTGTTATCTACTAGAAAAGTCAGGAAGACCTATTTCATATTCACTAATCTAATCTGGAGAAAAATAAGAATACAAATAAAAATTATATTGAGATTGATGAGAAATCTAGATCGGAGTTATGAATAAATGTTGACAAGAAAATACAAATACACCTTGAAGAGTAGAAATATGGAGTTTACAGGTGATTGGCAGGCCTTATAAGGAAATCACAGCAACATGGCTTCTCTTGGCACAAAATTCACATTTTCAGGTTTCTTTCATACACAGGGAACTCAACTTTGAGGCACACTGTCTGACAAATAGTGCAAAGAATACACAATTTTAATTCAGTTGGGTTTACATACCCTTGGTGAACTTTTCTTAACACTCTGTCTGTAATATGCTGCGTTTTTTCAGTTAATTAGCAATCATAACATCCGTTGCAGTGTATATGTTTAGATCGTAAAGTTCTGCTACAGTGTTTTTTAATTAATTAGCAATTATTCAATCAAATTAACTGAACGTTATGGTTTATAACGCCCGACTACAATATTTTGAACGTTATAAAACATAACAGTTTTATTAAATTTCAAAATTCATCAAAATCATTCCCAATTATCGTTATTTATTTTTTTATTTTTCTATTAATAAAAAAAATCGGTCGATCTCCCCCCAACTTTTTTTTTTAATTCTTGACAGAGACTGTGCCAGAGACCGTCAAGTACAGTTACTGTTCAAAGTATATCTTATTACTTCCCTTCTATCTAATTAAAACATGGCGCATGCACGGAGACAAGAATTGATGTACCAGCATACAAGTCTCAGAATAATCTTCCATTATAAAAATAAGAAAAATATAATTCCTCTCCATTGCTTTTCATGAATGCAGGGGTCCATTTTCATAGAACTAATGGTTCACATATCTGACCGATGTAAAGGTGCAAATTAATTGCAACATTAATTAGACTATCTCAAGATACATGTATACATATAATGTTCATAATAAATTCAATATTCAATCTAAACAGGTGTCTTTTTAGTGTTAAAAAGAATTAGACGTTTTATAAATTTTTACAAGTTTAGCTGTATTATCGGAATTCTAAATAAAACACATCTTGCTAATCTTGTTATATCACTCAAAACTCAAATTAAAAATAGCATTTTCTTAGCTTGAGAAGGGCTCTTTTAAACGTGTGGATGATATACATTTTGACATGAAAACATGTCTAAAATCTGAATTGAACTCCAACTAAAATTGTTATCATGTGTGTTTATACGACAAATTAAATATAATTCCTAAATAGATTTTTAGTTGAGTTAAATTGTATCTCCATGTATTTTCTAAAAAAAATTACATTTAAAAATTCTTCTTTTATTTGATTTATCAAGATGATAATCTACAATGAGTGAGGCTATGGTGCTATGCATAGCACGGATGGGGTCCGTGCTACGGCCAAAAATATGACTTTTTAAAATTCTAATGGTCGATCCAACCGTTCAATGTGATAACCATATGAATATGTACTTGCAAACTAAATTTTATATTTTTTCGAATTTTTTACTATTTTTTTAGATAGGTAGAAAAATCAGTGTTTTCTGAAAATTCTGGACCATCAAAATTCTACCTATCTAAAAAAATAGTAAAAAAATTCGAAAAATATAAAATTTAGTTTGCAAGTACATATTCATATGGTTATCACATTGAACGGTTGGATCGACCATTAAAATTTTAAAAAGTCAAATTTTTGGCCGTAGCACGGACCCCATCCGTGCTATGCATAGCACCATAGGCTCACTCATCTACAATTACATTTACTTTTCACTATACAGTATTTATTTAGAATTTCCAGTTGAAAGGGCAGCATGTCCTTGATTCCAATAGAATTTAGAAATGGAGAAGATCCCGCTTGAATAGAACGATCAGAGAAAAGTAGAAAATAATACTTGCTGCCTGAAGTGGCAGCCTCATCTAATCAACTTGCGCCACACACTCCTTTGTTTCCTAGCTCATTTATTTTCTTCTCCAATTTCACATTTAACTGGAGCTGTCCTGCTCTTGGATTTATTCTGATATACTGAGCTACTTAAATGCACAAAATGTGATGGCTTAATGTTGAGCATTTAGATTTGTTCATTTCTGTCAGGTGCCAAAGAAATCATGTTTATTTGATTTAATATGTCAGGCAGAATAATAAATTATCTTCTCATATTTGATGAAATTGGAGAGGAGAACTCCTTATCCAAAACCCTAAAATAGGTTGTTTGAAAATATATAACTAGAGGTACTTTAGAGTATTACAATTATTATATTAGATGTCGGACCACGCATGATATTTGATAGGGTAAATTTCGCTGGAGGTCACTAAACTTTGTCATTTGTCACGAATTGGTCACTCAAGTTTGATTTGTCCCTTTCTAGTCACTAAACTTTGTCATTTGTCTCAATCAAATAACTTATATTTTTCCGTCCAAAATACTAACGGAATATTCCCATTCCGTCCAAAATATTAACGGAATATACTAGTTCCGTCCAAAATACTAACGGAATGAGAATATTCCGTCCAAAATACTAACGGAATGAGAATATTCCGTTAGCATTTTGAACGGAAAAATATAAGTTATTTGATTGAGACAAATGACAAAGTTGAGTGACTAGAAATGGACAAATCAAACTTGAGTGATCAATTCGTGACAAATGACAAAGTTTAGTAACCTCCAGCGAAATTTACCCTATTTGATAATATCAACATGGATTTTGATAGAGGGAATGATATGCACGACACTAAGTATTAATTATTTGAAATATTCAATTTTTAGTTTTTATTCAACAAGGTCATGTTTGGTTGTGGACTAAATAGTGGAATAAAGACTTTAGACTTTATTTATTCCGTCAAACGTGATTTAATTAAGCCGGACTAAGATGGAATAAGCCGATATTTAGACTAGTCTAACTTGGTCTAAACTAACCCACCTCTTCAGGTGGTTTAATTTTATCGGGTATGAGATCTAACTTTTCATTATTTTTATTATTTTCAATTCCTTTTTAAGGAATGTAAAATAAGTAATTAATTTTGTTTCCTATAAAGAAACCTTATAACATTACCAATCAACATTTTTTAAAATAGCTTAACTTTTTAAATTAACAAAATATGCAATCTAAAAAATAATTAAATAAAATATTTTTTTAATTGTACTACAAATAAATAATTTTTTTTTCAACAACATAACATATTTTTAATTTGTACGTAACTCATTTTCTTGTATAATTTTTTTCAATCAAAATAAAAAAATACGAATAATAGTTTTATTATTAATATTACAAATTTTGTAAGACAAAATAATTTGTGATATCAAATCATGCCTTAAACCACCAAATTCTTACCAAGCAAGGAATAATTTAAGTTAATGCATAACTTTAGGCATCAATCAAACATGAATAATTTAGATCGGCCTAAATTAGAATAACCAAATTATGCCTCGTTAGCTTTAGTTCACAACCAAACACCACCCAATAGCGTAAATGACATGTGAAGTAGAACATATGGTTTATTTATTACACAATTTGATTGTAAATCTGTAATAATTTTACTGTTGGAATTCACTTATAATAAATCAACTTGATATTTTTTTAAACATGATATTGACTTGACAATTTTGACAATGATAAAAAAAAACCCAATAAGGCCTAGAACATTCTATGAATTATATTCTATTTTTTATTATTTTTTAGCTCAATTTGAAAATATATTATAAAAAGGAGCAGGATTCAAATTCTCCATGTGGCCAATCATTCCTCACATCCTTATCTTCATTTTCAAAATTCAAACAGCTGGTATAAACCGCTCACATGATCTTCATATTAAAATGTGCTTAGAAACCAAAATTTATGTTTGTTTAAAACTTTTTACTATTTCTTTAGATAGTTATAAAATTACCATTTTTCAGAAGATTTTGTACATAAAAACAGTTATTTTGAAAGCTAAATTTTATATTTTTTTTATCTACAAATTTTTTTAATTTAGTCTTCAATTGCATTTTAATATGGAAATCATGTAGAACATTTCAGATTAACTGTTTGGACTTTAAAAACAGAGATAATAATGTGAAGTACGATTAAGATATGAAAGACATGAGATATTTAAACTCTATTCTATAAAATTGTTAATATAACCATCAGCAAAGAATTCCAACTCTAACTTTTAAGTACATTCTATAATTAAAGCACGTAGAGGGTGTCCGGCAAGAATGTGAAGATTAAATTTTAAACTGCACTAAAGAGAGTCCGTTCGATGAGAGACTAAATCTATAGTTTAAGCAGCACTACCTTTTAAGTACATCCTATAGTTTAAGCTCCACTAAAGAGATTAAATATTAGTGCTCATTATGCATGCTTACACTTTCTTTTTGTTAAACATGCCTCCAATTTCTCAATCTATGGGTGAGAGACTTGCAAACATTCTCCATTATATAAGAATACATATTTAAAATAATTGACCTATAGCAACAAGGGTACAAATTGGTGCATTGTACATATAATCTTATTTACTAGGTGCCTGATTTTAATCAACCTAGATATCATAATTTTAGAGATTAGGTTTTGGGTCACATTCAAGACCACGTAGATATGGAACAATTAGAACTGCAAACCGGCTTTTGATTGGTTATTTTATTTTATTTTTATAATGATACTTCATTTTGTTTTGCTGACTTGGATGAACCCCCTTTTTTCTTGTTTTTTTTGTCTTCTCGTTTGTTTTGGAGAAGTTATTTAGTTGGAGGATTAAGTTATTGTGCTTCACATTTTTTATTACTTTGTTTTAATAATTCAAATTGTTGATTCGAACCACTCAACATCAATTACATATTAAAATTTGTTTGGAGACAAAACATTTTTTTTTTAACTTTTTACTATTTTGTAAGACAGACACAAAATCACTATTTCTGGACCATCCAAAAATAATAATTTGTACCTATCTAAACAAATAGTAAAATATTTCCAAAAATATAAAATATGATCTCCAAGCATATTTCAATATGGATATTATATTGGGTAATTCGGATCGACCGTTTGAAACTTTGAAAACAAAGATATAAAATATGAGGCACGATGAAACATAAAACATTTGAACCTCCTCACATAGTAATTAGAAATTAGAGTAATCAAACACCAAATAACTTTACTTAACCATTTGTTACCCCCATCAGATTTCTATGCAAATCATTGATCGTAGTTTCTTGTTTTATGTTGTAATTTTCAGAAAAGTATTTTGATTTACTTGATAATTAGGATTTTGAACTTGCCACGTTTTTCCTTTTAAGATACTAAGATATAGCTATGCATATTGAGGCGGATAGAAATGGATGTCAATTAATCTCTATTTTTTATTTTTTTTTATATTTATATATAATTTTCTATATATTTTAGAGTAAAATGTCAATTGACCTCTATTTTTTATTTTTTTTTGTATTTATATATAATTTTTTATATAATTTAGAGTAAAATGTAATAATAGTGTAAAATTGATCTCCAATCTCTATTAAAAAATTTCATATGATTGATATTTATATGTATTTGATCTCCATAATTTAAAAGTCTTGACTCCCGGAGCTACATGCATACTTATTGTTATTCGTACGTTAACTAAATGTACATTTTATATGTGTATTATGCAATAGATGTGTACCCATTTGTCTCGAAATATATCGTGATATTTCATCCCGTAAAGAATCACTCTTTTGTAGAGGTGTCAATGGGTACGGTATAGATCAGATGGAGGTATTTTCATACCAATACCCATTAAAATTGATCTTACTCATACTCTTGCCTTATCCATTAAGAATTAATCTTATCCTACCCTACTCTTACCCGTTAATATTATCGGATAACAAAACGGTAGCGGATGAATAACGGATAATACTAATATAATAATTAGTTTTATTATATTTTACAAATTATATTTTATGTAATGCGATAATCATTTAAATTGTTTTTTCACCAATTATAATTTTTTATTGTAAAATTTGAAATTTGAAAATAAATTGAGTCACAGCCACCGTGAAAATTGAAGAGGAAATGTGAATAGGTGAGCCAGATTCTTACAGAATTTACATTCTATTCTTACGATTGAGTAAAAAGGCAAGAAAACGAATAGGAATGGAAAAATATATCAAGATACACATATTTTATCTGACATATTTTTTGTGAAAATTACGGTTTTACCGGAAACACATATTTTATTTGCGTCTCACTTAGGACAGAACGCCCCCACTCAAGGTAGGAATGCAGATAAAATCTACGCTCTCTAAAAGACAACAACATGTCTGGCTATTTCCCTCTAGAAGGCAGCGTATATTTTATCTACGTCTATGGTAAAAATAATTTTTTCACGAAATATGTCAATTTTGTTTAATTCTCATGCAACTTTGCCTCCTTTTTAGACTTCTGATTTTTTAATTACAGTTAAATTTAGAGTTAAAATTAAAATAATATTTCTTGTATTCTGATTGGTAATTAGAATTAAAAGTTAAAAACAATGGAAATTAGAAATAAGAACATCGAAAATTATAAGTTAGAGCATTATTTTTTATCTGATATCTAATTAACTAATGATTTTGAACTCAATTAGCTATTTAAATTCAATTTGTTATTTTTTTACTCCCTCTACAAAAATCTTTAGTCTGCCCTTAAGGTTGTGCTCCAGAGAGGGAGAGAACTCCCTTCATTAAAGGGAAAGAACGGAATGAAAGGGAACCCCGCGCGCGCCCGGGCTGCCCATGCCGTTCACCCGCTCCAGAAGAAGGTAATCCGAGAGGAAAAGGAAGAAACGCGCTACTGTAGCGAGGGAAACGCACTATACAAACTTTTCAAATTCGTACCTCCCAAATCAGAATGTAGGTTTCACTGTAGCGAGAGAAACCGCGCGCTGCTCCTTCCTTTCTCTTCCTTCCCGTTCCTCTCTATGTGGGTGTTGTGGAACAGTGGAACACAGCCTAAATATAATTTGATAATGTACCATACCAACGAGGGTAGGTGCAATGCCAAAAAGGGCGATCTTTGAAAGTTATTTGTCTTGAAGGTAGGTGCAATGCCAAAAAGAAAAATGAAGTTGCATACCTGAATAGTCTATGGCCTTTTGGGATAGTGAAAAATGATGCAAATTCTTTCCACTCAAGTATCTGATCCCAATTAAGGTCTCTTTCCGTAAGTCCCAAATAGGAGAGAGATGGTGAAGTCTTTAAATTAGCTGCTCTCGTGTAATATAGAGTTGAAAGTCGTTGATGAAAATTGAATTATAAATCCTGTTTAAGTAGATGAAGTAACAAAATTGAATACCTTTCTTGTTCCCTATTCGGAAAAAAAATATATAAAATAATGATTTAAGTTTAGCTAGTTGACAGAAATTCTCAAATATCTTGTTCTAATTTTTCTGGTAATTAAGATAAATTTCCCTATAAAAATGCACAATGTTCATAGGTTATATACATAATTATTTTATGTTTATAAAAACTTGAATGTATACTTTATAAAAAAAAGGTCATGATAGTAGTTTATCATATCATTTGCATTATTTAATTAGATAATATCTTTCAACAAAATCTCATTATTGCGATGTATCACAAGGTGGGTCACAAATTCTTATAAAGTCACGAGAGAAGCCCATCTCTGAAGTGTTTATCTCATTTCTACCTCAGACTTCTATAATTTAAGGTTTTTTTTAAAAGATATGTACTTTAAAATATTTAGATAATTAATTTAAACACAAAGTTAGTTACTTTTATCATATAATCAAGAAAAATAGGATATGTGTATTTTTTTCAACTAGTCACAAAAATATTATTTATGTAAACATCTAGCTAGTTCCTTTAGCACATATTGTTACAATTTTTAAAAATACGTTATTTTTAATTTTTTTTAGCACATAGTTATAATTCTCAAATTAGATATCTTACCAAATCTTATATTTCAACCGGTTGGTATATAGAGAGAAAAAAACAAAAAGTTTATGTAAGATATATTGCATGCTTTGTTACCAATGAAATTATCAGGAGAACATAAACGCTTGTCAAGTTTCTAAAATCGTGTTCACATATTTTATTTATGTTTCAAAGTTTAAACAGTCGATTCGAACTGCTCAATATGATTTGCATACTAAATATGCTTAGAGACCAAATTTTATTTTTTGAATTTTTTTTGCTAACTTTTTAGATAGGTAATAAATCATTATTTGTGGATGGTCCAGAAACAGTAATTTTGTAACTATCTAAAAATATAAATTTGATCTCCAAGTACATTTTAATACGGAGATCATGTAGAATGGTTCAAGTCAGTTTAAACTTTAAAAACGCTAAAACAGAAATAAATGATGTGAGGCACCAAAAAATACCAGGTATTTGAACCCTCCTCTTTAAATTTATACGGAATTATTATTATGAAAGAAAATATATGACAATATGTTAGCATCTCTCATAGATATACATAACATATGTATGGTAATTGACTAACATAAATGCAGTGAAAAGTAAATGCAAAGAAGTGACATGAGTAAAATAAATTATCAAATTAACAGCATATTAATAGTTTAAGAGTGAGCCTATGGTGCTATGCATAGCAAGGATGGTTAGTGTACTATGGCTCAATATGGTACTTTTTAAATCCTAACGGTCGATCCAACCGTTCAATGTGATAATCATATGAATATGTACTTGCAAACTAAATTTTATATTTTTTCAAATTTTTTTACTATTTTTTTAGATAGGTAGAAAAATCAGTATTTTCTGAAAATTCTGGACCATCAAAATTCTACCTATCTAAAAAAATAATAAAAAAATTCAAAAAAATATAAAATTTAGTTTGCAAGTACACATTGAACGGTTGGATCGACCGTTAGGATTTTAAAAAGTACCATATTGAGCTGTAGTACACTAGCCATCCGTGCTATGCATAGCACCATAGGCTCACTCATAGTTTAATACAGATATATAATTCAGGACTGATAAGTATGAATATAATTAGAAATAAGTCTAGCTCTAAAAAACCTTGTAGCTATTGGCTCGTTTGAGATCAATTCGAAAAAGTTTGTAATTCTTCATTACTTCTTTTTTGCCATCATGAAATAAAATGAAATTAGTATGCGCTGTTTAAGTCAATAAAAATCTGCAATCTATTTGTAATCTATTTGTACTTGACAGGCAAAAAGCTCGAATCAGCTCGTTTCAACAAATTCGACTCGCCTATGCTCATTTACAGTAATAATGAAAAGGTACATAAAGATATAGAAAAGGTCACAAGACTGATGTGGAATTAAAACGCTGGTTTGGTTGGTTTGACTCTATATCCTCGGTTCGGTCCGAATGCGGTTTATCCAGAAAATTGACTAGGAAAATTAGGCAGTTGGGTGTATAGGCACTTAAAGGCAGGGGTAATGATTTTAACAGAGCGGTTTTAACTTCATGCAGTGTACGGACTGTCAAATCAAAACGGCGTTGTATATCATTTTTGCGCTGCATAAATCCAAAATTACTCTGTTAATATATACCCCTCTGGCAGGCCTGCGCCGATCATTTTCCAAGACACGTGCGGACAGGAATTTTTAGTCCCACGCGTTATTTGAAATTTATATTTCATTAGACCATTAGAACTTGAGAAAATGAGAAGTGTATATCATATTGAATACAAGCATGATACGGCTTTTGAAATTGAGAAAGGTTTCGTTAGAATAAGTTTTTAGTGTAATAGAATATTATATTATTTTGTAGTTATATTTTAAATTTGATATTTAACGCTAAATTTAATATATTAACTTTATTTACTTTCATAAGAGATTTGTCTATTTTTTTTTTAATTTTCGAAGCTCATTTTATATTTATATGAAGAGAAAAAAACAATTATTCTCAAATCAATCATTATAATCAACAACTAAAGAACCAGTTTTTGATTTAGTGACACAGGCAATGCCCTTCGTGTGGAAGGTCGCATGTTTGAAATCTGAATGAGAGAATTCCTCGTAGATATTAAATAGTTGGCGGTTTGACCTCCAACTAAATTCATTTATTTTTTTTCATCTTATGACACAATGAACTCTAGAAGTTATGAATTTTAATTCCTCAAAAAAAAGTTATGAATTTTAAGTGCATGCATCCGTTGCACAAATTACAAGATTGACAGTTTTGATTTAACATTGAGATTTTAAATTTGGAAATATAAGAAGAAGAAAAGAACAGTGACATATTATGAGAAAAAAAATATTCTGATATTGAAAGCCTCACATTTGGAGCATATTAATCACTTCAACAAAACCCCCCATTGATTGAGCGGAATAGTAACTAAACAACTCAATACTGTTGCACTGCATGTTGACGATAAAAAAAAGAAAGAGAGCGAGAGAGAGAAGACAACAGTGATTCTTGGCAGCCACTGTCAAGCTTTCAAAAGATAAGAGAAAAGAAAAGTGTGTGACCAATTGAAAATGGAACTCTGTTTTTCCTTTTTCTTTATAGAAGCTTGACAGTGGCTGTCAAGATTTTGATATTGGAAGTCTAATCTCTATCAATGAATCAGACGAGTGCAAGGCAGTCTGAAGAAAGATACAAAGGCTGCAATTGAGTAGTCTAAATATACATCGTTTTTCTCCAATGGTGCCCAACAGGTTCAATAATACCACCACATCTAAAGTAACCCTGTGGATAGATAGATGCACATCACCGAATCATTGGAAAACTCCAGTGCCAAGGATTTACATGTCACTCCCATGTTCTTATCATGAACATAATTACATAATTCAACCTTTTGCGCTTGTTTGCAGTTCTAAAGTTGATTGGTTTGTGTCGTATAGTGGTGGCAAAAAAATGACTCACTTTTTGTAGGAAGCAGTAAGCTGTTTTATAAGTGAGATGATTAATAGATAACAAATGCAGATAGCAGGGTTGATTGGTTTGTAATGAAAGTGCTCTATTTTGTTATCAATCAATCTTTTGATAAAATTAAGTAAAGGCTGCGTTTTGAGTAAAAAACAAATGTGATTAACTTTTTAACTGAACAAAGTTCAGAAAAGTACAAATAGGAATTTCAAAAGTATTGCTTCGGTGCATCCAAAAGATAAAAGTTAACCTTTAAAAAACGAAAGACTTAAACTTTTCATTCAGTGTTACAACTGTTCTTTTATTAACCAAAATGTTCAGATAACATATCTGTAGAGACACCAAAGAAAAGGGGATACACTTATTTGCTTTTTTATTTTCTTTGCATCTCTAACCTACTGGTGAATAAGATGAACATCTTATTACAAATCAAATTTGATTTATTCATTCATTATTCGATAATTTTCATTTGTTTTTCTAAACAAATAAAAAATGCAGCTTCTTGATCACAAGGCTTGCTGCTGATGTCACAAGGACCTGAAAAGCCCATAAAACAACCAAATAAAAAAAAAGTAAAATAAGAAAAAAAAAAGAGAAGGAAAAGGAAACTGGAGAAAATTGCGCTGTTACACCTTGCTTATGCTTTGCCGGCTGATCCAAAGAGGTGCATTTTATCTGAAATAATGACTTTCATAGCCTCTTTTGCAGAAGCCATCACTTGCACCAAATCCTTTTGCGGCTTCTTCAGAGATTCCAGATAAGCACTTCGAACCTCAGTATTCACATTAAATTTTCTCACACCCAAGTTTATGCATTCCTGGCAAGATATACAAATTATAATTTGAATAATTCTAAATACAAAATTACAAACTCAGCTTTTGTACAGAAAGAAGTGCACCTCTACAAGGTCCTGAGAAAGACCAGAGGCTCCATGGAGAACCAAGCTGACTCCTTTTTTCATGGTCAACTGACGAAGCTCCTGTCAAAACAGTAACTAGATATAAGAAAAGTGAAGACTCAAACTAGTATCCTTACAAAATTCAAATTTCTCAACCTTTAACAAATCAAGCCTCAGATTTGGTCCGCCAGGTGGGTATTTCCCGTGAACATTACCAATACACACAGCTAGGGCATCAATATTCGTCTCATCCATGAATTTTGAGGCCTTCATGACATAATAAATAGTGATGTTAAACAATCGGAATCATAATCAATCAAGTTAGTGCTGGTAAAAGCAGAATATGACAAAAATTTCCAATTTTTGCACCCCAAGTAGTTATGCAACCATAGAATTCCAGAATGCCAAGCAAATATAGAAAGATAAACAACCTGAGCTACATCCGTTAACTTCGCTTCGTACTCTTCAACTGTTAACCCATCTTCAGTTCCGGATAGGCGGCCTAGCTCGGCCTCAACCAGTATTCCTTTCTCATGAGCCAAAGACGATATGAACTTAGTGAATGATATGTTCTCATCTAATGGGAGGTGAGAGCCATCTGCCATGACTGAATCGAAACCCTGCAAAAAGTTACAGAAATGAGTTAGGTCTATAATGTGAAACCGCATACCAGGCATCCTGAAAAAAATGATTTCAGTACTCACCAGCTCAAGAGCATCAAGCAGGTCTGATTTTGAGTTGCCGTGGTCATAATGCACTGTAATTGGCACCTGACATGGCAAAAATGACAATAACATGAGCATTACTACATCACTGACATTGCCATATTAAATATTGGCATTATGAATAGACGCTTACTCGGGCCCGATCAGCAGCAGCAAGGCAGCATGAAATCAAGGGGAGACCTCCCTCTTTCAATGAACCAGGGTGAATCTACACAGGTAAGCATTTATTCAAAATTTAACAGTGCAAATAAAATGTACAGTTGATGAAATATGATTATATTTCTCATGACTTGAGTCTACCTGTAAGATGGCAGGGCTATTTGCAGCCTCGGCTGCTGAAATGACAGCCTCAACACCCTCCATGTTATACACATTGAAAGCACCAATTGCATACCCACCCTTCTCCGCATTCTTTCGAAATAATAAAAATCATTTTTAAGTAATTGTTAAAAATAAAATGAAGAGCAATATCACTTACCTCCCTATAATTTATCAAGATAACAAACAAAACCTTGCAAAATGATGAACATTCCATATATCACAGCCAAACATAAATAATATCGTACGTATCCTTCACTTTCCATTAAACTCATTGAAGGCCCAATGTACCTCTCCTTGCTCACCTTATAACCATATAAATAGGAGGAAGGAAAGACTAATTGGGCACTTTCAAAGAAATTAAGAAAGCATGTTAGCATGTGATGTTTTGCATGTTTAGGGAGTTATATCGGTTATTTTTCATTTTGCAGTGGTGTGTGTAGTATTTTGATTTAACACTTACAAGAAAATGTTCATGAAATAAATTAACTGAAGCCACACAATCTTACATCAAGAAGCTCCTTTGTAGAACATCTGGGAGGCTGTGCCCAGGTTTTGGCCACTTTAGCTAGAGCCTCATTATCGCCAACATTACCTGTTATTAAAGTGACTATCATTAGTCAAATGGCTAACTTGCCGAAATAATGAATAAAAAGAAGAGATAATAATGACTAATATTTACCTGGTAAAACAATAAAAAAAAGAGATAAATATGAATGATAATTACCCGGGAAAACAATATAAGGAACACTGGGATGTTTACTTTCCGGTCCAAGCTGCCAGAGAGGCACGCCAGGTAGAGCCTGACCTATTACAGTGGCACATTTTGCATTTAGTGCTTTTGTGGCGAGATCGGATGATGTAATTCCTCCCTGCATATTAAACTACTATAAGAAGGAATTTATTTGTACAAATCTAAGACTTTTTTGTGTCTGGCTGTATATAATACCCCCAAAAGCACAAATAAGACCTTTAATAAGTCTCAGTTTATCTCAAATTTGTCTCCATTAACACATGCAGCAAGACTTGATTTAACCCAATTTGCGTCAACTAGCACTCAGCAATGCAACTGCGCATCAACCTAACCCAAATTGGTGTCAATCAGCCGTTGATTGTGCAATTAGTCAGTTACACCTCAATGTGCCCAAATTTGCCTCAACATCCAGGTTAACCTGGATTTTGCCTCAACTAGCATCAATCAGGGACCAAATTTGCCTCAGCAAACCCTCAGTGTGTAATTACATATCAATATGAACCTCAATTTGACAAAATTATCACAACCCACCTTGAATTGCATAATTACATAAAAATAGTAACTAACAAAGATACTGTAAACCAGGAAAAATCTGGAAATATGCCTCCTTTTTTCCTTCATTCCCCTTTCAGCTCTTACTTCAGATTGTTATTTACCTTAGCAATGATATAACGAGGCCGGGCATCAATTCTTCTGATTATGTCTACCAGCGCAGAGCTGACTTTGTAATTTATCTCTAAACTTTCTTCAGGAGCTGAAAAGAGAAAAAAGGAATGCTAGATAAAACTTTTTAAATAACACGAAATAAATTTAAAATGTGTGATATTCCGGAAATTGCAAAACCAACATTTGCCGGTAATGAGCTTCCTGCTCGTGATTATAAGAGTGTCTTTGAGTGCTCGAATGGATGCACTGGCCATCTCAGAAGCACAGTAGATCTCTTCCTCTCTTTCTTCTAGTGACTTCATTGAGACTTTATCCACAGATATCTGCATATATGCATGAAATAAAAAAGAATCAGAAGTTATCAAATAAGGTGTGGTGCAGATCATGAAAGAAATTTACCTCTATTATTTTCAGATTGGCACTGAATTGTGACAGGAGCTCTTCAACCTAACAAGAAGTTCAAAAATTAAGACATTTTGTTTCTTTGACAAAGGAGTGGTAAATAAAATAAACAAAATTTAATCTACATTTCCAGGCCATTTCAGATATCTTGTAATATTTGGATCTTTCTTAATTTTTTGGTCACAAAGTAAATACATAAATTACCTTACTAGTGCAGAATTACTAATGCACACAGCATCTTATTAATAGTTTTGAAAATTTTATTTTTCTTTAGTTGTGCTTGTTTGGGGTTCTCTTCAGCTAATAGTTGACATAGATCCATGGGCCCAACTGATAACCAATAATAGGAAAATAAAGAGAATAACAGATGGAACCTGTTTTGTAGTTTTTGGAACATAAGAGCCTACAACTATGAGGCCTCCACAAGAATCTCTTTTAATTCCCAGGTCTTTCGGTTGCAATGGAGGTTTCGGTATGATACCAATTCTTGCACTGACGAAGCTCGCAGCAGTTCGGCAGAGAAATCGCTTCCCTTTCCTTTCAGCCTATGGAGCTAATAAGTTAAAACTACTAAAATATATAATATTTCAAAAAGAAAGGTACAAGATTTGCAGAGGTCTAGTACCTTTATCATTCCAGCAGCAAATACAGACATGTCTCTGTCACTTGCCGCATTAACAATGCAAACTGATCCCTGCAAGGTTTGTTCATTAAACATGAAAATCTAACATAGTTAAAACTTTGAAAAAGGGACAATTTCATTGGGCTATGCGTATCATGCAGATTGTCAACTATTGCTTCTGCCATTGAAATAAGAGAAATGTCATACATTCCCCAGAAAAAGAAAATATTGGGTGCAACTTTCAAAAACAAAAAACAAACAAATGAGGCAACATGCATACCTTTTTTAAATTGCAGAGGTGCTTACAAACTGAATCAGGCCCTTCTTTACGCAAATGATCAATTGATATAGATGAAACATTGCTTGCCAGAACGCGCCCGTTGGTTTTCTCTTCAACCCACTATTCATCCATGGTATGAATTTCTTCCATCATTAATAAGCTAAAAGTTCCTTTACTCATGGAGAAGAAATGATGTATATAAATAATTGAAGAGATACCTCCTTGAGATTAGAAGATTTATATCCAAACGATGCATCCTTGGCAAATTCAGTTTCACCAGCCGGGACCAATCTTTAAAAAAGAAAATAGTTATGTTTTGTCATTGTTTCAAGGCCTACTGTACTAACCAGTACTAAACAGCCATGTGAAGAGTACGTGGCAGTACATACCTATCCGAGTCAGCAACATAATGGATATCGTTAATTGTGTATCTCCCTCCTTGAAGGAAGAATGGACATATGATCCATGCATCCATCTCACCTAATACTGAAACAGCTGCATCAGCTTCCTAAAAAAATGAAGTCATTATTCTCAGATAAAAGAAAACCTATATAATAGAAGGATGGATTTTAAAAGGGTGAAAATCTCTTACCTCAGGAAAATGACCACGAAGGGTTGAATCACCTCGTAAAACCACAGTGTAACTAGTTCCTGCCACTTGCTTTGCTGCAGCTTCCAAATTTTTACAGATTTCTTTTGTCAGAGACACAGCCTGCATATTTCAGATGATTTAGAAAAAAAGACTCCATATAGAAGTAACAAGAAAGTGGATTATTGTTATATGTGTCAACTATAGCTAGTACCTTATCAGAACTCAATGCCCTTGAGTTAGTCAAAATGAAAAAACAGGTAGGTTTCTTCCCAAATTGGTCGACCAGAGTCTCTGTACTCCTATAATTAGAAAATATAACTTTGTAAAAACCATTGTGTATTTTTTTTTTTCCTAGAGACTAATGCATTTAAGACATATAGATAGTAAAAGGGGCTCTACACAATTTTGAGCTGAAAATGAGAAAGAGAAGAATTTAGTATTCTACAATGCCCATATATACTGATAAGGACTGATCAGCACATGACTGTGCCAGTATATACTGATACAGCTCTGATCAGAATTGCACCTACCTTTGTCCCCAGAGTGAAAGTAAGACCCAATTTAAGGGCCCACTCTGCAAATACCCAAAGTAAACACAGTTCATGTCAGCCTTTACCCTCAAATCGCAATAAGGGACAAATGAAGCACAAAAATGGAAAAAGAAGAAAGATAAAAAAGGTGGCCAAACTGGTACATACAACCTGGTAGAGCACCATATTATTTCATGTACACTATGTTTCACTCAAG
>JAJGRW010000156.1:0-40989 GCA_025461045.1 Carex parvula
CTTTGGACCAGCTTTGCTGGATAACTTCTAATTGTATTTAAAATTTCAGCAATGAAATGGACATAGCCTTTTTTTTTTTAAAAAAAAATTTGGCCCAGTCCTATTTTTTTTTTTACCTTTTTAACCATTTAATCTGTCCTCGGCAGCTGCTGCCAAGTTCTAAAATAAAAACCATTTAATCTAGTATAAATTAAATTTTAGAAGTTATATCTAGTACTCAATTACTTCAACATCTCCATATCAGCAATATTTGTGACCCAATTGGAACAAATAATAACCGTCTGATAATTTCAATGGGGAACGTTTTGATCTACTGTAGCATTGTAGCTAGCAATGTACTAATAACAAATTAATAGAACCTTCTTGATGTATCCTTGCCAGGTTAACACCGTTAGTTGGTTTAGTCACTGAAGCCTCGATGCTTTTCAAAGAAGAAACCTACAAGTCTTAAACTGTATCTATCTCAGCTATGGGTCCCTAAAAATGGAGGCATCCCTTAAACTGCCTTCTCCAATTTTCTGGCAATTAATGGAGGTGTCCCTTTATATACTATCTATCTCAGGCTCTCATCTATGTGTTGAACTTCACCGTAATATATATTTGAAAAATTCGAAGATATGGTGATGAATAAAATCTCTTTCTTGGTGACAATGTAATTTTTTGTGGCATCCAATCAGAATAGTAGATATTTATACGAAGATATACATTGGTGCCATAAAATTTGGAGAAATTAACCAAATCACGGAGGCAGTACTAATAAATACCTCATTTAATTGATTCTATCATTCTCGTTCTTGTCATTTACTTCTTTTTTATTTCAGTTCATGTCAAATTAGTAGTCCGAAAAACGGACAGCAATAATTTATTTGAATTTTTGTTGTACCTATTAAGCTCTATCTATTGTTATCAAAACAGAGAACTATATGTGCATCTCAATATATGCCTTTAGTGCGTACAGGAAAAAAAAATATTATATTTAAATATATATATATAGAGAGAGAGAGAGAGAGAGAGAGGGGCTAATATCAAAACGTTTGTTCCTAGCCTCCGGTGCAACCAAGTTGTTTTCGGATTTTCAAAGTCCAAACGGTCGATCCGAACCGTTCAACATGTTCTCTATATTGAAATGTGTTTGGAGACTAAATTTTACATTTTTTAGAATTTTTTTACTATTTATTAAGCCACTTTGAAAATTACTGCTCACATGGTCCAGAATTTAGTTGCACTGTTTTTACTTTTCACCCGAATCAGCAATTTTCAAAGTGGCTTAATAAATAGTAAAAAAATTTCAAAAAATGTAAAATTTAGTCTCCAAGCACATTTCAATATAGAGAACATGTTGAACGGTTCGGATCGACCGTTTGGATTTTGAAAACCCGAAAACAACTTGGTTGCACCGGGGGCTAGGAACAAACGTTTGATATTAGCCACTCTCTCTCTCTCTCTCTCTCTATATATATATATATATATATATATATATATATATGAGAGGAGGGCTCAAATGCCCCATTACTTCATGCCCCAATCGTTCTCTAATATATTTATCTTTAATTTCAAAGTTCAAATAGACGATCCGAACAGCTCAACATGATATCCATGTTAAAATATGATTGGAGACCAAATTTTATATTTTTTGGAAATTTTTTACTATTTTTTAACATAAGTACAAAATCATTATTTTTTAGATGGTCCACAATTTTCTGAAAAAATAGTGATTTTGTACCTGGCATAAAAAATAGTAAAAAATTTCCGAAAAATATAAAATTTGGTCTCTAATCATATTTTAACATGGATATCATATTGAGCTGTTCGGATCGTTTGTTTGAACTATGAAATTAAAAATAAAGATATTGGAGTACGATTGGGGCATGAAGCAATGGGGCATTTGAGCCCTCCTCTCTCTCTATATATATACTTCTAACACTTATTGAATAATTACAAAATATTTTTTACACGATTAGTATAAAAAACAAAACTATAATGTAGCCTTTATTGTTAATGCGATGGATCTGAACTTAAATTGCCCTTTTATATATATATTTCAAAATGATATTATTTTGAAAAAAAAAATGATACACTGATATTATCTGAAAACTGAATAAAGCATATCACAATAAATAAGTGTCATCGACCAACAAATAGACCGTCTTTTAAAAGTTAACAGAAGGCATATATTTCTTGTACCATATCCCAAGCTTCTAGAATGGTCAAGCAAAGCAACTGCCCGGTACATCCAAATATGAGAGTCCATCTCTAGTCAGTACTTGGGACCCCCAAAACTGTTCTTTTCTAGAAGAACTTTACCCCATCCCTTATAAGCACAAACAAACCACTTTGTACAACACACATATCACAGCATAGTTAAGAAAAAAAACTTCCAAAAGCTCAATTTTCTTGCAAAACCCAATGGCAAAGGCAAAGTTTCTACATTTCTTGACACGTAGAGGCAGCAGCCTTAAATCCTCTAGTAATGGTAGTAAAAAGGATGTCACCGTGAATACTGCTGCATCAAACGAGCCAGACACCCCCAAGATCCGAGAGGAGGTGCTGATGCTATTGAACAATTTCCCAGAGTCAGAATCTGAGTCCGATCGAGAACTCTCGTTCTCATTTCTTCTCAGCAACTCATTGCCAGAGAAAGAGGAAGATGATGTCCTAGAGAAAGGCAGTAAAACAGAGGATCAACTCTCGTTCTCTTTCTCAGCAGCGACGAAAGAGAAGAAACAGAGGAAACTCAGCAGAAGCGGTGGCGAACGGATCAGTGTGCTTCTGAATCTCCATGTGCCCGCTTCCTTTATCAAATCCCGTTCCGGCCGTGTGACGCCTTGTAGAACTCTAGCATAATTAGAAAAGAGGTAATTGTTAATTATACATTTAATGATATGCATATGTAGATATATATATTACCAAATTGTAAAATACAAAATCTGATTAATTATGTCATTTCAATTCTCCTATAGGGAAGAGGAGTTCCACAGAGTTGGATGCTGACCGGCTCTGCTTCGACGGAAGCAAGATTGCGATAAGCTGTAACTTGTAGCTGTACCACAGCTGACATGCTAGAAAGCATCTAACAATGGAAATAAATCTGCTGCGATCCTTTGGGATCGCAGGATCCCTGCCATTTCAATCCCAGCCATTCACATGTTTCGCGATTCATGCACAAATGTTGACTTTTCAAAAAAATTCTGAGTTTCATAGTTTGAATAGTTGAGATTAGAATCGCAGCAGATGTGCTTCCTCTAACAATATGTAATTCATTATATTGTGTTATGTCTATAAGACTAGTAGTTTAGAATCATGTAAATATTAGTTAAAGTATTAGCTAATCTGTACTAGTTTCTTGGAGGATTTGTTAGTTATAGTAGCCATGAGAGAGGATTATATTGCTTCGTTCATTTATTTCTTATGAATTATGATTAATTGCTGTTGCATATATAGTACGTGCTTCAATAAACATACTTCTCAATTTTTTTTATTTCTTTCATTTTATTCAATTTTTATAATAAGTGGGATACCATGTTTCCATTTTCGACGTCAATAAGAAAGAAAAAAATAATCATAACAAGCGAAGATTATAAAACAACATATGGGCATCGAAGCTGAGCAAAGAATTCAACTAACGGGTCAAACCTTTTATCTTTTTTTTTTTTTTATTATTATTGAAGGGTCAAACCTTTTATCATTACAACCAACAAATTGAATGGGTGAATTGATGGGAAACAAGGCCATAGTAATCGGAACCGAATCCTCTTCACCTTTCATTTTAAAACTAATAAAAAACATAACTTTATGAATTGTTCCCTTTATCTCTCAATGGTGTTCAGCTTTTCTACAGTTTAAAATAAATATAATAACATAAACATCAATTTCATCATATTTACATATTACAGTTTACAAAAAGCTCATTACAGTTATGGCGGGTTGAATTTAATATGCTTATTTTACTTTATTAATTTTAGGTACGGACAATTAGCAATTATAGAAATTAGAACCATATTTCGGAGTAGAACTAGGGTGTTCTTAAGCTCACCAAGTCTCTTTTTGAGCTTAATTCAAAAACCTATTGAATTGACTTCAAATGATACATCCAAACCGTTGAAACCGATCTACTTCACGAGTCATGCATTTACATGTCAAATTTATAAATTTTTGAACTAAATTAGTATAAAGTCAAGCGGTAAAAAAAAGATGGTTTATAAGTTAATTTGAATTTGTTCATTATTTTTTGATCGCTTGACTTTATATTAAATTAGTTCGAAAATTTAAAAAACTTGACATGTAAACTCATCACTCGTGAAGTAGATCGGTTTCAACGGTTTGGATGCGTCGCTTGAAACCAATTCAATGGGTTTTTGAGTAAGCTCACAAAGAGGCTTGGTGAGCTTAAGAACACCCTAGTTCTACTCCCATATTTCGTGCTTCGTTTTAAAATAAAAATACTCATTGAAGAAAGACTTTAATTTTTAAATTGTGACAAATACTAATAAATAAAATATAACATAAAAATTATATAAATTTTTCAATAGATGATCGGACAATAAACAATTAATTTATATATTAAATTAGGTAATAAATAATTATAAATTAAAGTTAAAATAATCAAGTCATACCGTTAAATAATTAGATATACCTCACACATTAATAATTGATCGAATAATTAAATATTAATAACTATAATTTGTTTTAGATGAAGTATCGATAAGTAACATTCAGATTATTTGTTACAAAATCCAATATTGTTCATTTCTGAAAATTTATTCATACTTAAAATCGGACGGTTCAAATTATTCTACTCCCATGTAATTCTTTTAGTTCTGGAATGGAAGGTGAAGAGAGAGATGAAAGAGAAAAGAAAAGATTCAAAATAAATTAATTACATATAAAAATCCTCATTAATAAAATGAAAGGAAATGTAATGTGTCAATTAGAGATTAGCTAAATTTAACGGTGGGCAGGACTTTGTTTGGCAGAGGATTTGGTTCCAATAGTAATCTAGAACAATGACAGTTATTGGTACATTTTGGTGAAACTCAAAAAGTTTACATGTCTTTACTGGGCTAGAGCCCAACTCAAGGTCTTTCTCTTGGGCTGTAATTAAGCCCAAACAGATGGCCCTTTATGTTAAATTAAAGCCTACGGACATTCCATTTCTCTTTACCCATTTTATGTTAAACCCAATCCAAGCCTGATCGGCTGCGTGAGGAGAGAGAAATCTAAGAAACAGCTGTGCTTTCTAGTTTCTACTGCAATCTAGTCTAGAGCCGAGCTGGAGAAGGAATCGACCCCAAGTTTTTCTTTTGTGAGGAGCTGCTGTGATTGTGAACGTCTTTTATTTATTTTATTTTGAGACAACAGGGCTGTGAACTTCTGTCAAAATTGGAACACTTTAGCCCTTATTCAAGCTACTTAAAAGGGGTAATAACTTGTTTGATTCTAGAGAACAATATTTTCCTTCTTCATTAAGGTTGAAATAACAAAGTTCTCAATGACAACAAAATTTGTCATATTATATATATATATACTAAGAAAAAGCACGTTTGATAAAAAGAACCTTAAAATTAATGTTCTCTTTTCTCTTTCTTTTTGTACAATTGGTGTGTAAGGAATATCCAAGATTGGAACCGTAATTAGCCAATATTAATGTAAATTTTCTTCATATATATCCTCTGAACATAATGTTTTAATTATAATTAATATATATATATATATATATATATATATATATATATATATATATATGAGCTATGGTGAGACGTGGAGTAAAATCAAGTTTTTGCTCCATTGTACTATATTTCCATTTTGAAATCCAAACAACCTATCCGAACCGCTCAACATGTTCTCTATATTGAAATGTGCTTGGAGACCAAATTTTACATTTTTTGGAATTTTTTTACTATTTATTAAGCCACTTTGAAAATCGCTGATCCGGTGGTCCAGAAAATTTTACTGTTTTTTACTGTTTACAGTGAATCAGCGATTTTCAAAGTGGCTTAATAAATAGTAAAAAAATTCCAAAAATGTAAAATTTAGTCTCCAAGCACATTTCAATGTAGAGAACATGTTGAGCGGTTCGGATCAGTTGTTTAGATAGACTATGGTGAGTTGTGATCACGCCATATTTTCATTTTGAAAATCCAAACAACCGATCGGAACCGCTCAACATGTTCTAAATATTGAAATGTGCTTGGAGACTAAATTTTACATTTTTTGGAATTTTTTTTACTATTTATTAAGCCATTTTGAAATCGCTGATCCACTGTGAACAGTAAAAATTACTGAACCACCGGATCAGTGATTTTCAAAGTGGCTTAATAAATAGTAAAAAAATTGCAGAAAATGTAAAATTTAGTCTCCAAGCACATTTCAATATTTAAAACATGTTGAGCGGTTCAGATTGGTTGTTTGGATTTTCAAAATGAAAATATGAGCGTGAAGTAAAAATGACCTCTTACTTTATAACTCACCATAGCCCAGCTCTCTCTCTCTATATATATATATAAGATTTGTCAAATTAATTTCCATTTCTTATCGAGAAGGTGTAGAATATAGGCGTTAATTAATTTCACAAAAAGAGATAAGAAAACTAATTAATACGCTAACCTACTCTCTGTTTGATTCAAGAATGGATATATCCATTTACATATCACAGCAGTTAGTTCCCCTAGGATAAGACAAGCTGCTCCCTAAAGAAAAACAAATCTTCACCAAGTAGTGATTCAAGAAGATAAGTCTTACATAGTTGACATTTGTCTTACATAATCTCTTCATGTCGTATATGAAATAAAGCTTGATCCATAACATTTTCAAATATTAATGTAGAAACTTTTACCCCAAGATAAAGTTTGTGAAACGTGTTTCAGTAATTAGTCTCCCTAGAAAACCAGAAGAAAACACCAAGGAAACTGCCACAAACACTATATATATTGTCCCTCTTTTTCTAAACTAAAACTTTATATATAAATTCAAACCAACCCACAAAAAAAAAAAAGTTAAGAAGAAGAATAAAAACAAACATTCTCAAATTCATTTTCTTGCAGGAATTAATTATGCCTAAACCCAAATTTCTATCCTGTTTGACACGCCTCAATACCAGCCTGAAATCTCAAAGCAGTACAAAAGTTGTTCCGGCCGCTACGCCTCTAGCTATACCAAAGGAGGTAGAGATAACCAGGAGCCGAGCGAAATTGCTCGGGTCCCTCAGTGACTTGCCGGATACTGATTCAAGCCGAGAACTATCATTCTCATTTCTTGTCAACAATAAATCGACATCCTACAACAAGATCGACACTAACATGGAATCCAGTTGGAATAAAGATGAGAAACCTCTGAAGAAATCACCGACGATGAAAGAGAAGAAAAAGAAGAGGGCAGGTTGTAGCCCTTGCAATGGCGATGGTGTTCTTTTAAATCTTCATGTTTACCGGTTCCTTATACCAGAAACTGTAGCACGAACGTTGCGGGCCATGGGACGACTTGCGCAGCTCATGCCAGGTTGAAACTTGAAATGGAGGTACCTATGAATGAAACTTTTGATGACATATGCACTGCAGATCAAAATTATTTTTTAAGTTTATGCACTGCAGATCATTGTAAATTAATTTGTGGTAAAGGAGATTTTTGCGTACTTTTTTTCCTGTGCTGTAAATTATTCTCCTCTCAATTGGGAAATGGGTTTTGGGCTTCTAGAATTCATTTTCCTCTCGACAGCGTTATATTTATGTGTACCTTGTAAACATTCATGGTGTTCATTATGTGGTTTTTGGACAGGTATCAGATTAAGTTTTTGACATGAGAGAGTTTTAATTATTATTTAATTTGTGTATTAGTTCTATTGTTACTAATTGTTGCTATTTGACAAAATCATATACTGATCATGATAGATAATTATTATGAGTTTTTGAATTTTGAGAATATTCTTTCGATTTAATGAGCTTATGTGATTTTCCAGCACCTCCCTGGCCATAATTTTCATATCCAATATATAGTATACAAATTAGATAGTTAATTAATTAATTAATTAAGCTTTTGCGAATTTAACCGTGTCGTTTGGATGAGGACCAAAATATAATCAACAAAACTAAATGCAAATTATGTAATAAATCCCCACGCATTTTCATATGTTCCTGAGATAATAAGATTTCTCCTACTTTTGAGGAGCAATTGGAAGGTTTCTTCTACATCCAAAAAAAATGAACAGAATTTCAATCATGTCTAAGCCATTTAATCAGAATCACACGGTCTAAGTCTATCTTGAACTCTAGTCTTCATCCTGTCAACTCAGTCGCCAGAGAAGATACAGAGTTGGAAAAGAAAAGAAAAAATTTTAAAAAAAAAATTGGGAAAAGAATTTTGTTGGACATTGACTAATTAGTCTTACTTTGTTTTTGTTTTTTTGTTTTTTTGTTATAGACTTAGTTTTCATATTTTTTCATTAAGCCAAGGCAACTCATTGAATATGCTCGAGATATTCTCATTTAAACCCTTGAAAGGTTCCTGAAGTGAATTATAATTTACAGCAGATTTTGTTAGTTCATGAACATCTTTATCATCTTTATAATTTACAGCAAGGATATTATTACAGTGATTACATCATGACAATTACATAAAAGAATGACAACAAATGAATAACCTAGAAAATAAACAACTAATTCTATAAACTAGGCAAGGAACTTTTATACAACATCTCGTGTCGGGAATTCGAGGCCGTGAAGCGCAGTGATGTTCTCTAAATCTTCGTTAGAGTATAGAGGGAAAAACCACAGCCATTTTTTTGTGCCAAAGACCTAAACAACACATTTTTAGTATAAAAAGTTGTACTTTTTTAAGAGAAAAGAATGTAAACTTTACCAACAAAAATGCAAGTTAAAAAAAATTTACGGCACCTGCTCAAAATTTTTCAAATTTCCAAGGTCATATCTCCAAATTGCTGAGTTCTTCTTCTCATAAATCTGAAACAAATAAATTATATTTTTGTTCAGACCCATAAAAATCATTAAATTGCACTCAGTTATGTAAATGTCATTACCTCTATACTGGTAGTATTAGTTAATACAAGAGACACGTGCATAGATATGAAACATAGTAAGCTCAGAGCAAAAGCAGCACTTAAAACTGAAAAAAAAAAAAAAAAATCCACAGCATGTTGGAACAAATAAATAAAGCATTAATAACAACAAGCAAGTTTATCTATATTCCTGTATTTACGGAGGAAGGAACTGCAAGAGAGTAATTCCAACATTATATTACTAGATTATTTAAGAACAAAACATGTCAAGATGTTTAAATCTATATTCCTGTGCCTTAAGAACAAAACACGACAAAATAAAGATCTCTTGGTGGTACCAGACAATATGGGTTAGAGATGGTATTAAGGCCCCATACCAATCTGACAACATTCAACCATAATGTTAACTGATATAAGATATAAACCTATGAAATTACTTTGGTGTGAACATGGATCTAAATAAGGATACAAATATGCATAAAAGTATGACCATCAAATCCACGGCGTAAACAGAAACATACTCAGACATAGAAAATCCCAAGTTAAAAGGGCGTGGTCCACATAAGCCTACAAAAACTACAAGCTACAATAACACTTTATTTTTGTTTTTCCTTTAAGAGAACCTACAATAGCCCTCAATGTAGGAAAATTATATATGAGTTACTAATTTAAACTGTAAATTGGCAAGTTATAATACGTGAAATCTGAATCGACTGATACTTATTTGCTAATGAAATGATTGTACTGTTTTAAACAATTAAACCTATATAATTTGTATGTTTAATGTTTATCCATTAATTATTTGGTTTATCCAAATTTGCATCTGCATATAATTCATATCATGGTTTAGAGGTTTGGCATCCACTTGATATTTTTTTTGTTCGAATCCTCACAGCAAAATATGGATACAATGTAATTTTATGACAAATATGCTTCATATTTTCTTGATATCACTTAATAACTGAGATCAGAGACTCACTAGAAGCAATAAAGGTTATAGACAGATTCTCTGTTGAGTTGGTATGCCTCGAGGTTTCAGAAAAGAAAGAGATGAAATGAGGAAGAAGAGCCAGTGAACTCAGTGCAGTCTCAAGAAATGTATATACCTACGATAGCTCACCATATTAGAAATTTTACATAAAGCCCATTTACAGAGATTTTTTAGTCTTGGGGGCAATGAAGGTACTGATTTGGCTACCAAAGTTTAATTAAAGCATATTGCATTTTTTGTCTTTTTCTTCTTTTCTATCTTTTCATGGCTAAAATATGTAGCTATGTTATTAAGTTTAAAAATCTACAATACAACTGCAGCAAATAATGATAATTAAAGTGGATAAGAACAAATGATACCAGGAAAAGGAGAAAGAATTTATAGTTACGAGCTCCCACACAATTGACAACCCATACACAATGGTGATCCATCTTAAGCACACATCTATCACCTAATTTAGTATATAAAACAAGAACATTAAATCAATGAACATCCATAATATGAAATTAAACACCATTCCAATGGAAGAAACTGTGTATTCATATGGAAGGTGATTTTGAACTTACATACGGAGCAATGATGACAGCGTGGAGGCTTCCAATTCTGGCACCTAGCACACTGTCTTATACCAGTATCAACTGATGTTGGGTCCCGCACATCAGAAGCATCGTGTTCATTTGGAAATGTAGATTGAACTATAATATCCTCTTCAAATGGAGGTCTCCAGTCAGCCGGTACCGTACCGGGGTCAGAAAACACAACTCTTAGGTAACACCATATTAACATTACAAGCTGAAATTGAGAGTATAACACAAATTTAAAATTGTGTTTGGAGATAATGACTAAATTGGGTTTTAATTGGACTCTCAAATGGGTATTGTTCTGGATATTTATAATATCTGTAAATTACTAGGTATAACTGTAAATGCATGCAAAATGACTGGATTACTTCAATTTACCAGGAGATGAAAGAGGATGACGATGAAGAGCGCGATAGCAGACACGTGTCCGGCTTTAACGATCCTTGGGCCCCACACCGCAGCGATGACAGCGTAGTATACCGCCCCAGCGATGGCCGCTACGAGAGGTAGCATGAGATAACCTAGTGCGCGGAGTCCCGTGCATAGCCTGAACGGGTTGACGGAGGAGAGAGCGGCGCCACCGCCGCCGCATCGGCAACACATCGCCACCACGTGGCGCGGTGGTGGGGTTAGAGTGCGAGAGAGATTGGGCCGGGCTGAGGCCGGGGCTGGGTCTGATTTTGTTGTGGGATTGGGCAGCAGTTATTTTGAGGAAACATTTGCGGGAAGCAGTTATTAATTCTTAACTGTCAAAAACTGTTTAATTTGATAAAAAACGTGCCGTGCTGTGCTGTGCTGATATTTTTATTAATATTCAAAGTTAATTACAAATTAATAAATATACTAAAAAATTCTTGGTTTTTCGAAAAATGTCCAAATTGATTAGATTCTGACCGATTTCTTCTTTTTTTTTAGACACTACGAAGAGCAAGATAATGAAATCTAACACTGAAAATTCGAACTTTTTGTTTAAATTCTTTGTTAGATTACTTCTTTAATGTATAATCAGCATATTTATATTAAATTACGCTAAATTAATTGAAATTATGTTGAATTACATTAAATTATGATAAATTACACTAATTTCGCTAATTATAATGAAATACGGTAAATTACGCTAGACTACGCAAAATTACGCTAAATTAGGCCGATTTTGTGCCATCTTTCATAAATCATAAAAAATAGTAAAACAAATCAAAAAATAGTAAAAAAAATTCAAAAATAGTAAAAATTGGTATTCTATAAGTTCATTATATAACTAATTTACTTAGCTACTTAGATTGAATAATAGAAATGAAAATCTAAATCGGAAACTTCAGCTCAAGTTTAGAGGCTTTTTTCTTTGTTTTTTGGCAATTCTGAATTTTGAAATCCGGCATCGCGGGCACTGACGCATGCGTATTTTCGTAAGCTTTCTGAAAAGTGATCATTTGCTGAAATTGGACACTCGAGCGCCATTTTATGGCCTTTTTAGTGAAGATATCGTCCCTATTCATATGAAAATTTTGTGTGATTTACTGTATTTTAGCGTAATTTAATGTAATATAGTGTAATTCAACATAATTTCAAGTAATTTAGCGTATTTTAGTATAAATATGTTAATTATACATCAAAAGAAGTAATCTAACAAATAATTTAAACAAAAAATTCGAATTTTCAGTGTTAGATTTCATTATCTTGCTCAGACACTAAAAAAGAAGAAGGAAGAAACCGGTAGAATCTGGCCCGTTTGGACATTTTTCGAAAAACCAAGAAATTCTAGGTATATTTATTAATTTGTAATTAACATTGGATATTAATAAAATGTTGGTGTGCCGTGTCGTGACTAACACGCCGTGACTTTGGTCTCGTACCGTGTCATGCCGTGACCAAGTTAATTTTCACGTGTCGTGCCGTGCCGTGACCAAAATGTCAAGGGGTGGTCACGATACAAGAATGGTCACGCCGTGCCTAAACGTACCATGACCATACGTGACTCGCGTGACTTGCGTGACCATTTAATCATAATTTAGATTAGTTTATTCAAGATTCACCATTAAATCAATATCTAATGGTCCTAATTACACGTGACTCGCGTGACTACGTGTCGTGTCGTGCCGTACCAAAGTTTCAAAAAATGAACACGGCACGGGACACGCAAGTCACGGCACGTAACTGACACGCATACTGTGCCGTTCCGTGACGGAACCAGCTCCGCCGTGCCATTTTTTCCGCTCTAACATAAAGTGTCTCTGAAAACACTACATAGGTAAAAAATCACTTGATATAAAAAATTTTGACCATCCGAAAGCAATAATTTTTAAACTAAAATAGTAAAGAAAAATTTAAAAGTAAAATTTTATATCATATGCAGAAAACTTTTAAAGGTCTGTATCAACTATTTAAATTTTGAAAATAAAAATATGAATCCATAGCACAGTTCGATCAGTAATATGCATATTACTATAAACTATGAAATAAAAAATTATTTCTCCAAATTTCAGATAGATTCAGTTTATTTATTCCCCCGCTATTTTTGGAAGAGTAAGAATAAGAAAATTATCATAAAATAATAACAAAGTAGTAAGATTAAGATTCCTTGTTTCATGCATCAGATTCATGATAAGAAAGATAACAGACATTAGAAATTGATATTTTTTTTATTATATTAATATTTTCAAATAAATGTTTTTTTGCCTATGAAAAAACAACAATATATGATGGACACAACTTCGCCATTTACTTTGGATATAAGATCACTGAATTTTATTCTTTATTAGACATAATGGGTTGAATATGTTATTGTGTTATTTTTAAAAGAAGAGACATTTTCTATTTTCAACCTCCTTCGTAGGCTATATGTTTAGAAGGGCGTGCAATTTATATCATAGAAAATTTTAAATGAGTATTTTTTTTTTTCTCTTCGCACATGTCCGTGAGCTAATTGATCAATCAATTTGTCCAACTCCCATGGAATCGTAATATTCTCAAATTTTAAAATATAAATTTAGGGCCTGTTCGGCGTTTGTCGTGGGAAAAAAAAAATTTACTCTGAGTGAATTTTTTTTTCCCACGATAACATTAAAATTTAATTCAAATTTTTTTTGATTCCACACCCATATACATTCCTGAGGAGGCGCCGAACAGGCCCTTAATAACTTATAACTATCACTAAATTATTTTCATGATAAAAAAAATGAAGGCCATAATCCAGTCATTTTCGAAAATAATAATAATAATAATAATAATAATAATAAGCTAATTGGAAAGAATTAAACCGGCCGAATATGTTTCCTAATTATCAATCAAAGGCCCAAAATTAATTATTATTCAAAATTTCAATTATAATTATCAATGTTTTAAATAGCGTTTATAGCGTCATAGCGGGAATGCTACAAAAAAAGCTATAGCGGAAGCTATACTACATAGCGTTTTTTTTTTTTTGCAAAAATTATATTATATATTTGTACTAAATATCAACATTATCTAAAGTTCATAGAACAATAAATAACACTCAATTAATTAAGAAATTATAATATTCATATTGAACCAGTACAACGTCCAAATTGCAGTTCAAAATATCCATAATAATATCATAAACTATCGATCTTTTTCTATTCAAAATATCTTAAGCTTCATGATTCATGACATAATCTATTTTTTTTTATTCAAATTTCAAAATAATCTAGACAAGAGTTTCCTTCTCGGTTTGGGCAAATTAAAAGATTTGTAGTAACAAAGCTTTTAATTGATTTCGGTTTGGACTTTTATTTAACTTTTTTGAGTCGTTATTTTAAGCCCATATAAATTGCCTAAAAAAGCTCATTATGCATAGCGCGCGCTATTTGCGCTACACGCTATGCGCTATAGCGGACCGCTATTACCGCTATAGCGGCCGTAGCTCAATTAGCGCATTTTGATGCCATAGCTTAGCGTTTAGGGTCCAAAAACGCTATAGCGGTGCTATAGCGCGCTATTTAGAACACTAATAATTATCAAACGTAATATTATTATCTTTGTAAATATTACAACATTCTATGATGAATTTGACAAAAAAAATATAAAAACGAGAAATATAGATATAATATGTATGATTCATATAGGGTATATACTAAATTTGACATAATTTTGTGCTATTTCAAAGTTTTGAATTATCATGCGACTATTGTAGTATTTATGTACAACTGCATGTCCCTTTAAAAATATAAATAAAAGAAACTGAAATTTTATTCTTGAGTAATTTAATGATTGCTAAATAATTAGCAAAATAATAAAGAAATAGAAGATGAAAATATCGCATTCTACTTAATCATAACCAGAAATAAGAAGCAAATAGAAAATAAAAAAATTCACATGCAACGTGATAACCAAAAATAAGAAACATGCAACATTGTGCAAACCTAATACACACCACATACCATCAAAAAAAGAGATATTAAGAATAAATAAAATACATCATTTTATTAATCAGTATCGTGTGATGCCATCTAATATATTAATTAAACACCAAATAAGTAACATTTTTTTTTCCCTTCTATGACTTGTAATCCCATGGACTATGTGGGTTTGGATTGACCCAAAAACCAAAGTCCTTTCCTACAGTTTAAAAGTAAAATATATTATTAAACAAAAGTTAGAAAATAGTTAGTTTGAAATTAAGATCCTTTGAAATTTATGTTAAAAAAAAAGAAATGAGAAATAACAAAAGATACTTAAACCAACCCGAATAAGCTCCGGACATTTGTTGAAAAAATGATAATGCCATATATATGTGACCCTCCAACAACAATAGTTCCTGTATCATAAATTAAAATTACATAACTTATATTTCAAAATTTCACATTTTAGATTTAGATTTGTAAAAAAAAAAAAAATCATGCAAACTAGTTCAAACAAATAATTTCAAATTGAATCTAATTAATTACCTGAACAAAGTTTACCAACATATACATCAGCTAAGAGACAATTATAGAGATCAATGTCATATACTACCCATTTAAGGAATTTGTCCCCTAAAAGATTTATTAAAGCTTCCTTAGCCTCTTGCACATAGGCCATGCCTTTCTTCAAAGCATCAACGCCCCTATACAAATTCACAACATTAGTTTACAACTTGCCTCTATACTCGATTAATATTATAGTATAACCATGTGTAATATAGGCTTGATGCAATTGTAGAAATTAATATTTTTGTCAACAAAAACAAATAGTACATGAGATATAGTACGGTAATTAAACAGTATACTTTTGATTTGTATGACTATGAGGTTAACGAGGAGTGTTTAGATGAGTTAGAGATTTATTAATTATTGATTTTTGATGTGATAAATATGTATGACAATTCTTTATCCTTCAAAAAAGAAAAATAGCAGACAAATTAAAGAACAAATTAAAATTAAAACCAATTTAGCTATATATATATATCATTTGTAGTGACAACTTAAATTTAATTATTTTAGATTAAAAAAAGAAATGGTAAAGAAAGAAATAGTTCTAATGAGCTAGTGTACATACTCGATATATATTAATGTAGTTTGAACTCCATTAATATTATTGATGTATAATATATAGAATTATTGATTTCTTCTAATATCTTATTGCAATATTGAGGAAAAAAAAATTATACAGTTATGAGTATAATTACTAGAGATATTTTTTTTTATCAAACTTTATATTAGAGAATTTCAAGGAGGCTTATTTTCTAATTTTTAACTCTTATTTATATTCAACGGATTATAGTTAGTACTATTGATATAATGTATGAGATACCTAAAATAAGATGCATATGTCTGCATGATCAGATCATGCAAACTCCTGTTGCTTTTCCTTCATGCTCTTGTTCTCTTTCATTTATGCATGAAAATCTTCTTGAATTGTTTAAAACACATTATGTGTGTGTTTGTCATGTTTTAATCAAATTGAACCATATTTCGCATCCTAAATTCATCAAAAATTGTAAATTATCTTGAAGTAACATTAGACACTTGTGCAACCAAATTTGCTAGATTTCTCTTACAACACCTGTCATGCGCCTTAGTAAATTCAAGCCCAGTTTGTGATTTTTTTGTATGGTTATAAAATGTTAGCTAATATTAGATTAATATTGTTCAGAAAAATAAGACCAATATATATGGCTACAAATTTTGTCCAATTTATTCCAACAAAGTATACACATAATTAAATATTGCTCTCTCCTGTCAAATTAAGAAGTCAACACAATTTAGTGAAAGTAAAATTGTGCTTCAGAAAGAGAGAGGGGAGGAGAGAGGAGCACTGTAAATAATTAACCTCTTCTGCACTTTAATTTGAGGTTACAAAATTTAAATAATTTGTATACATATAGTTCATCTCTTTTTCCTTCTCCTCCCATTCTCTTCCTCTCAAAATTTAATGTTCTAAAACAAGTAAATATGATTCAGTCAGATCCGGTCACTCCTATCTCTCCTCCTCTCTTATAAGGGCCAAGATGAAAACACGCAAAATTAAATATTCTCTTGTTCATCCTCTACAATTGAATTTCTTACACTAACAAGTAACAAACTACAGCTTGATAGAACGATCTAAAATTAGTTACATAAATCTAATAATCGTCGATGTTTTGAGACAATCACTGAAATGAATTCCATGTTTTCTAGCTAATATGCTCATGCCATCACTGCTAATTTTTTTTTTAAAAGAGGCAAAAGCTCATTTCATTATTGAAACAGATAATTACAGCCATCACTGCTAATGATGGTTGCTGGGTCCTAATCTGTGGAAATATAATAATTGTACGGCGCAGATCTGTTTCATATGTCTATTTTTTCCAATCAAACGGTAGATATTACTTCTCTTTCTCCAATTTTTCACCCCTTCTACGAGCTCCATTTCCAGTTTCTTCGCATATATATAGAGAGAGATGGGCTATTGTGGTTCGCGAAGTAAATGGGAGGGTTTACTTCCGACCATATTTTCATTTTTGAAAATTCAAACAACCGATCCAAACCGTTCAACATGTTCTAAATATTGAAATGTGCTTGGAGACTAAATTTTACATTTTTTTGAATTTTTTTACTATTTATTAAGCCACTTTGAAAATCGCTGATCCACTGTGAACAGTAAAAAACAGTAAAATTTTCTAGACCACCGGATCAGCGATTTTCAAAGTGGCTTAATAAATAGTACAAAAATTCAAAAAAATGTAAAATTTAGTCTCCAAGCACATTTCAATATTTAGAACATGTTGAACGGTTCGGATCAGTTGTTTGGATTTTCAAAAATGAAAATATGACCCGAAGTAAACCCTCCCATTTACTTCGCGAAGCACAATGGCCCATCTCTCTCTCTCTCTCTCTCTATATATATATATATATAGAGAGAGAGAGAGAGATGGGCCATTGTGCTTTGCAAAGTAAACCACCCCCCGTTTACTTCGAGCCATATTTTTCATTTTTGAAAATCCAAATAACCGATCCGAACCGTTCAACATGTTCTAAATATTGAAATGTGATTGCAGACTAAATTTTACATTTTTTTGGAATTTTTTTGACTATTTATTAAGCCACTTTGAAAATCGCTGATCCGGTGGTCCAGAAAATTTTACTGTTTTTTACTGTTCACAGTGAAACAGCGATTTTCAAAGTGGCTTAATAAATAGTAAAAAAATTCCAAAAAATGTAAAATTTAGTCTCCAAGCACATTTCAATATTTATAACATGTTGAACGGTTCAGATCGGTTGTTTGGATTTTCAAAAATAAAAATATGGCCCGAAGTAAACGGGGGGTTTACTTTGCAAAGCACAATAGCCCATCACTCTCTCTCTCTCTCTATATATATATATAGAGAGAGAGAGAGACAGAGTGGCTAATATCAAAATGTTTGCACGAAGGACCTCGTGCAACCAAGTCGTTTTCGGATTTTCAAAGTCCAAACAGTCAATCCAAACCGTTAGATGTTCAATCTATATTAAAATCTGCTTGGAGACCAAATTTTACATTTTTTGAAATTTTTTACTATTTATTAAGCCACTTTGAAAATTGCTGATCCGGGTGAACAGTAAAAACAGTGCAACCAAATTCTAGACCATGTGATCAGCAATTTTCAAAGTGGCTTAATAAATAGTAAAAAATTTCAAAAAATATAAAATTTGGTCTCCAAGCAGATTTTAATATAGATTGAACATCTAACAGTTTGGATCGACTGTTTGGACTTTGAAAATCCGAAAACGACTTGGTTGCACGAGGGCCTTGGTGCAAACGTTTTGATATTAGCCACTATATATATATATATATATATAGAGAGAGAGAGAGAGTCCGGCTAATGTCATAATGTTATAATTTCAGCCTAAGTTATAACGAGTCAGTTTTTGCAATTTCAAAGTCCAAACAGTCAATCCGAACCGCTCAACATGATCTCCATATTAAAATGGGCTTGGAGACCAAATTTTATATTTAACTTTTTTACTATTTTTTTAGACATGTACAAAATCACTGGTTTTTATGATCCAGAATTATCTGAAAACAGTGATTGGTTGCACAATAGAAAACGTTTTTATGGTCCAGAACTGAAACCAATTGTCTTAGCCACTGTTGCAGTAAATTTACCTTCTTCGTGTGAACTGTGAAGTTCTTTTTTATTTTGTTATAATAATGCAGGCCATTTCTGCATAAATAAAAATAACACTTATTAGAAATGCACAAAATTTGTGACTTCAATATTTTTTTTTAATATTTTTCTGTTAGATGCGCAGTTATGTTTCAGTAAAGCACACCTTCTCAGAGTAATATGTGCAGTGCACACCTTATATTATAAAATCAGGAGCACTTTTATAACGGTCTCAATTCTTAGACATACCAGAAAATATCTAGATCTGCTGTGACAATTGTTCCACCAGCATCCATTTCATAACCTTTTAATGTAAAACTCTGTTCCAAGAGCTGCAAGAAAACCACAAAAGTTTCCATGCTAACATCTCCCAATTTCTCCAAAGTATAACAACTTTTAATTCCAGTTGACTAGACTAGACTGGACTAAACCACCTGTTAATTCCATTCCATCCCCCTCTCTCTGTTACCCGGGTCCCAGTCTATCTTCAAACATCTCTTTGTTTTCCCTCATCTCGTTTATAAACCCTCCCCTGCCATTCTCACTTAGCAAAATACTAAAAGAACTCCAAAACCAACAAAGAAGCGATCAAGGAAAAATCAAGAAAAGAAAGAAATCTAAAAAAAGAAGCAAGATGTACTTCAGACCACCGTATGAGAAAGGTCATCCAAATGCTCGCATGAAAGATTTCACCCGGTAATAATGGAGAATCTAGAAGTGAGGTGGGCATTCCTCAGAAAAGTGTATCTGATGCTGACTGCCGAAATGTCGCTCATGGTTCTGGTGGCGTATATTGTCGTGTTCAATCCACCAGTTGCTAATTTCTTTGTTTCGACTCCAGTTGGTTTTGGGTTGTACATTTTCTCGCTCATTCTTCCCTTCATTGGTATGACACTTTTTACTTCTCCATTTGTTTTGAAATTTCGTAAGGTGTGATAGTATAGAATTAATGTATATTGCAGTTAATGGTAGTTAAATATGCATTTCGCTCTGGTGTGAAGAAATCACATTGTTTTTCTAATCTTCCCAAAGAAGTCACATTTAATGAAGAAATCTTTGTACACGATTTGTGATTTTGTTCAGTACTCTAATTAGTTGCATTTTTTCTGTTCACATTTTATATCCCTCTAGTTGTTAACATGTTGAATTTTTGTCTTAAAATCTGTCCAGTGTTGTGTGTTCTGTACTTCTATCACTGGTACGGTACTAGCCGTTCAACCATTATCTTCTAGGTGTCTTTGTAGTGGCTGTGAGCTTTGCGGTTGGTTTGACATGTGCTTTCACCAACGGTAAGTAATTTTATCACGTCTTACTATTAATTTCACAGTACGTTGTAGAGACGCATGGTCTATACAGCCCGTTTGATGTGGTTCAAAATATAACCATGAAATTTTTTATCGTTTTAGTGTTAATGGAACCATTGTTTTAGTTTCCAGCAGTTAATGTGTTGGTATTGACATGATTTCATTTTCTCGGTGTGCATTATGATTTTGCAGGAGATATAATATTAGAATATGTGATTCTAACAGATGTCATAACCATAAGCCACACTTTATACACCGCAAAGCGTCAACATTTCTTCCAATTCGATTTTGCAGAAGTTGTTTCAATGGCCAACCAGCTTTATCTTCTTCTTCAGGTTAGTAAAATAAACATTCACCATATAAGTCAATAGTCTATAAAATTGATTCTTTATTTGGATAAAGGATCTGTGTGTCATTAGTGTCGGTACATTACAAGATACCAATCACATGTCAGCTACTGTGTTTAAATTGTTAATGTTCTCTGAGCAGTGGGTTATCCATGTATGATTAATTTTCACTATATAGCTTTTGACTTGATGGTTTCTTTTCTTCATGTAGACTGACTTCCCTCTGGGAAGACCATCGCTCATGATGTATGGTGTTCCGGCATCTCTAATCTACTGTGGCTACATAATATACGACACCAATAATAATTTGATGGAGAGGTAGACCCGCGAGGAATACGTATGGGCCACTGTAGCATTGAATGTAGTGGATATCTTCAATATATTCTTCAATTTATTCTTGTATATTGGAAATCTGTTATGGGCATGATACTCATCATAGATAGGTGTTGCAAATACACAAATTAAAGCATTGTTGTTAGTGATGATTGTGATAAGTATGATTGTGATTGTGATCTACCACAATTGATTGATTGAACCATAATAGCAGCTACAAAGAAAGTGATTTCTTCATTATGCATTTCTTAAGGTGTGACCATTGAATAGAAGCATAATTTAGTGTGCTTGAATTCAATTGAAAGATTGGAATACATTTATAAGCTTTTGAGATCCGTGTGATAATCACACTTGCCTTTCTGTAAATTGATCTTCGATTCTTCATCAATGTGTACACAAGCCTTGCTCAGTTAGATGCACTGTTATGTGAACAAAATACACTTTGTTTAATATAATATATTTCTGCTATATAGGCAATTATGTTTCAGTCAAATACACCTTCTCAGTGTTGTATGTGTACACTTAATATTACAAACTTTTTATGGGTACATTCCATTTCATAGTGAGGTTTTACCCAAAAAAAAAAAAAAAAGACTCATGCATGTGCAGTTATGTGCGCACAATATTACTTGTGATAATTGTATCTTAGATGCTCAAAAGCCCAAAAAGGCCTCCATTTTTAGACATACCGACTCAAGATCAGAGCCCAGACATACAGCTCTGGCCCTCTGTTTTCATTTATTCTGTGCCTTGCATCCATTTTTACATAATATACATGATATAAAATATCAATTAGATTGATACAAGGATTAATGTCCGTGTCATTATAAATTAATTAAAAATAAAATTTACAAACATTTTAAGTTTTTAACATAAAAATACTATAATGTATAATGTTGAAATACCATAAAAACTTTGTACTCCTCAATTTGAAGAGTACAGAATTTCAATAATTTGTATAGAGAGTTAACATTATATTTCTTACTCTTTCTTTCTCTCTCTCAAAATTTAGTGTTCGGAAGAAAGTAAACAAAAATCGGTCAGATCGTGTCACCTATCCTCTCCCCTTTTCCTTGTGGAGCACATGGTTAACAATATTTACACCGAGTGCATTTAACTTTTGATTAGGTTAAACACTAGTCTAGCTCCCCCACATATATCATGTCAGATACAGTCTTCTTACCCAAATTTGGCTGGAATTATGGAGAGATGCCTTACTAACTGATATCAACAATTCGAATATCGTTTTATAAATGAGTTCAATTAAATTTAAATTATTGAAACGACAAAACACACCTCACCCCAGCAACATTCCAAATAATTGACTTGACATGACCCAGACCCATCCACCGCCATGTTTGGTCTTTTATACCACACATCATAACCCTTTCTCGGAGCGGGTTCATTAAGTCTGATCTTAACTGTACTGACATTTTATTACGCAGATATACGGATAATTGTAGAGACTGCTGACGAGGACTATAGAAGGAAATGGAGAGTTGTTCAAGGATCAAATTCGGTATGATATCTAGTCTGAAGGATATCTACAAATGGGACGGAAGGATATACGGTGAAAAAGAAGCAAAGTTCTTCCAATAAATTAAAAAAAATCATTTTGTCTTGAGTCCGGCTAATATGACATCGGTGTCATATGACACTAACTTTAAAATTGATTGAATAGACTTTAAACGACTAATTTAAACCGTTCAAACCGATTTACTTTATGAGTGATGCGTTTACATGTAATTTTTTTTATATTTTCGAGTTATTTTAGTATCAAATCAAGCGGTAAAAAATGTTGAAAAATGAATGTATTAATATTAACTTAAAAACTCACACATTTGACCGCTTGATTTGATACTAAATAAATTCGAAAAAATATAAATTTTGCATGTAAACGCACAACTAATGAAGTAGATCAGTTTGAACAGTTTGAATTTACTGTTTGAAGTCGATTTGATAGGTTTTGGAGTTGGTGTTATATAGACTGAAATGACACTAATGTCATAGTAGTCAGACTATTTTGTCTTTAAAAACTTTTTCAAAAATTATGACTAAAATAAAATGACATGAAACTTGTACATTCATTTATTTATTTATTTTGTGATTCCGCCTCTGCATATAGTTTTAGAATTCATACAAATTATATGTCCAATGCTAACGGAGCAATCTGGACCGAATATAGTTCGATGTTCATCGAACCTTGCACTGAGTGGAATGAGATCCAAGTTGTTCCTTTTAATCTGTCGTGAATCTCAAAACGACCCCCATATATTTTAAAGGGACAATTTCATGGGAAATTTTTTATTGGTAGTAATTAACAGAAAAGAAGAGAGACAAATGGTAAGAGTACATTAATATTTATATTGGTAGAGTAAGATCGGTAGGAATTCTACCGATCTTAATTTTTTTTTAATCTGATGTATAGATGGAGAAAATTCTAATATTTGATTTCTAGTAAAATATGACAGTTTTTCAAAAAATAGATAGAATGTTTTATATATCTAAATTTTAAGGTACTTTATCTATTTTTGTAAAAAATATATATATTTTACTAGAAAATATGAAAAAAAAAAGAAAAAAACTGGTTTAGATCGATAAAATTCTTACCGATCCAAACTTTTTTATTTTAAGATTGGAAGAATTCCTACCGATCTTACTATCAATATAAATATTACTGTACTCTTACTGTTTGTCTATATTCTTTTTTACTAATTGCTACCAATAAAAAATTTCCAATTTCATGCATACCCCTCAAAAACAATAGTGACATTGACGCAACAATAGTGATGCGATTTTAAATTTGAGGGAACTATGATTGCTCCTCAATAATAGTGACACAACTCGAATCGTTTTTGGATCATTAAATCAGCGTGCCGACTTCGGCTTTACACTTTTACAGTCCGCGCCTACAGGGGCATGCCGACTTGGGCTTACACGTACCCGTTTTATTGCCACGTGGATCCCACCACGACGTCGAGCCTACAGGGGCAATCCTGTTATTTTCATGCACCGAAATTAAATTTCAAAAGAAACCTGTAAAGCTCCGTATCATTGAGAGAGATACTTAACAATCAGGTGGGTGGGACTAACTAAGGGTGTTTATTGGGTCCGGTTTAGTCGGTTTTGAACTGAACCGAATTAGTTTGGACTAAATAGTTTGGTTTTTTTGGTTTCATGGTTCGGTTTAGTTTGCTTTTTAAAACCGAATTATAATTATGGTTCGGTTCGGTTTGAAAATTTTTAAAACCGAAATAACCGAACCGACCGAAATTTTATATATTATGAATTTGGTCCGGACCGTCCCGGTTTATTTCTTAATCAATTGTTTTAAATATTTCAGTTTATTTCTTAATATTCCGGTTTATTTCTTAATATCCCAGTTTATTTCTTAATACCTCGGTTTATTTCTTAATATACTTTAGTTTATTATAAATCAATTGCTTTAAATAAAAAAATTAATATATTTCGGATTGAACCAAACAAATCGAAATAAAACTTTAGTTTGGTTCGGTTCGGTTGCAATGCTAAATCGGTTTGGTTCGGTTTTATTTTTTAAACCGAATTATAACTTTGGTTTGCCTAGTTCGGAACCGAACCGATGAACACCCCTAGGTGGGACAGTTCCACAATTTTTTGAAAAAAAATTGCAAAATTAAAACAATTTTTACTATAGTAGAGATATTTTACTAATGAAAAAAACTAAATTGCAAATGCAAATAAATTGTCCTTTTGAATGAATTCTACAACATAATGTGTATATATATTATATACACATTTCTTTATTGCTTGAAAAGAACACACAATTACAAACCTGAAGCTTGAAAGACAAATAAAATAATGTTAATATTTATTTTTTTAGAACGAACGACTTGTCTTTAGTTTGATCGTTGAGAATCTTCATAGATAAAGTTCAAATTTAAAATCCATCATTTATAGGCATGATTTTTGTTATCAATATATCATGTGTATAAAATATAATAACATTTGAGGTATATTTTACCGTATATCAAATAATTTTGAAATTTTAATGGTCCAAAATTAATAATATAAAATTAGAAAGAAGACGTGATCGATTAATTATCAATAAACTAAAAAAAATAGCATTTAAAAAATAGAAAAAAAAAATATCAGGACCAATCAGAGAAGATGATACAATTGGCATGTGACGAATAGTGTGGCGAGTACGTGTCTGAATAAATTTAAACTTCTACGCGTAAAAAGACATAAATAAAATGCATAGAATTAAAATATTTGATCAGATAGTTGATATTCAATTTAAAATTTCATCTTTCAATTAATTATTGCTAGATCAAGACATCTACATACTTAGTATCAAAATGGAGATATATATGACGATTAACAAACACTATCATTGATGGTGTACAAAACACGTAACAGGAAATGTAAAAGCAATAATCCAACAAACACATCTCTAGCAAGACATTCTAAAGAGGGCAAGAAGCCAATACCGAGATGCTTATGCACCAAGAAAATTTTGCCATTTTTGGTCCTATTATTCCCGCAAAACGGGAAACTTCTCTGTATTAACATAAATTATGGGACTTCTACACGTAAAATATTTTCTTGTATAATCAAAGAGTCACTAGTTCTCTTATGACGACCAAAGAACATCGGACAGCTGTCCTCCATTTGCCCAGTTCTTTCAACTGGTACCATTTATATTTAGTTATGAGTGAGGCTACGGTGCTATGCTTAGTACGGATGGGGTCCGTGCTACGGCTTAAAATTTGACTTTTTAAAATTCTAACGGTCGATCCGAACCGTTCAACATGATTATAAAATGAATATGTACTTGCAAACCAAATTTTACATTTTTTCTAATTTTTTTACTATTTTTTTAGATAGGTTGTTTTTGGATGGTCCAGAATGTTCACATCAAGTTATTTTCGAAAAAAATAGTAAAAAAATTCAAAAAAATGTAAAATTTGATTTGCAAATACATATTCATTTTATAATCATGTTGAACGGTTGGTAAGTACATATTCAGATCATGTAAAAATGTAAAATTTGGTTTGCAATTTGCTAGACGAACGCACGGAGCCGGGTCAAGCGGTGGTCTTCTCTTCTTGTAATTGTCCCCAAAGATTTATTTAAATTTGCATTTATGGGCCAAAGTTAAACATATGTAGGAAAATCATTAGCAGATTTAGCAGGAATAGAAACGGCTAATTAAGCCAATTTTATGATTTTTGAAAATGTTGTTATGTATATTAGAGTTAATTGATTTTTTTTATAATATAAGATTTGTTCCATTTCTTAATTATTATATAAATTTTACTTTTGTTGAAGGGATGAATATTTTTTTTTCGGTATATAAAGTATGTGAAATATGAAGACTAATTTCCTTGGGTAAATATTAAAGGCCTATCATTTTCGCCATCTGTTTTTGTTTTTTATCGTTGTCAACTTCATTTCTAGCTCTCTTTAATTTTATTTTTAATTTTTCAAATATGATTATTATTTTATTTTTCTTTTTTTATTAGCCTATGCGAGCTTATTTGTGCCGACATGACAGAAAAAAAACATAAATAAAAAGTAATGCATTGGTCGATTGAAGGATAAAAAAAAATGAGTGTTGGAGCGACAAGGATGCTTGTTTTTTTCAATATATAAAATTTGTAAAATATGAAGATTTTTTTTTAATATTAAAGTGTCATTACTTTTGCCATTTGGTTTTTTTTTTTTTTTGTCATTATCAACTTCATCTTTAACTATATTTTTAGCTCTCTTTATTCTCTATGCTTAATTTCTCAAATATAATTATGTGAAGAAAAATATGAAAAGAAATTCCTCAGACATCACAAAATTTCAGTCTCCGCTATCACAACTACGCAACAAATAATAGTATGTATTGACCTCTTCAATAACTATTTTCTGATTCCTTCACTAAATATCCAGACGACTTCTTAGTTCTATATTTCTATTTCTATCCCAATAGACAATATCACAATACTACAGTCATACTAACCCATTACATTCTTGGCCATTGGGATAGTGCCACCGAAGATCTTTGCTCGTATCTGACAGTCCGAGAAAAGGAAAACCGAAAGCCTGTCTCACTCTCACAGACTCACACACATTCTTTACCAACAAGTGCACTCTACTCCATTTGCAATCGGCGTGCGGGGCCCACTTCGTAACTCTGTTCTAAAATAATTCTAGTAAATTTCTCGCGTGGGTTCTCGTAATCTCGTTGGTGTATATTTAATTTTAAAAATCTAACACTTGCACCTCAATTTAGATATTCTCCTCTTTTGCACTGGTCAAATTAAAAATATTCAAATTAAAAATAGCTGTCGTTTGCATTATTAAAATAGCTAAATTTTTAAATCTCAAAATTCTTAAAAATAGTCTATTCTAATAAGATAAAAAGTTTGAATTTCCTATTCTGACTATTCTAATCCAACCAAATACCAAATAGTTATTCCAAATAGTATAATATCAAAAATAACATAATTTCAACCCAACCAAACATACCCTTAACCATTTAATTAGACCATCCTGCTATGTCTCTCATACAGTTGTCCCAAATATGTTTTCAGAATCACCAGCAACATTTTTAAAACATAGAAGATCAAGTTTCGAAACATTCTTTTTTCTCTCCATCAAACCTTCATTTTTAAAAAATAATAATAAAAATATGAAAATAAGAAATAAAATAATTAAATGTGATATATCACTTATGTAAAACAATTAAAATTTCGCTCTATTATAATAAGTATTGACTTATTTATAGACGGTATAGTTTGTTTATAGTCAAATCAAATTAACTTGCAATTATAATATTTCTAGAGTCTATTTCTGATGAGGAAGACAGTTTCAGTACCTGAATAAAGATAGCAGCTTGAAGTGCATCGTTTTGTGTTCAAAACTCTTGTTATAATTGTCTCTGATTAAGGGAACGAACTCCGCTGCTTTTCTGAGAGAAAAGCAGGGTCCTGCTTTTTCTATCTCAACCATTCTAAATTGTTGAGATCTGTGCATGAAAAAGTTCTTTTATTGAGATATGTGAATAAAAATTTTTGAATGGTTGAGATCGGTTAAACAAAATGCTACTTTTCTCTAAGAAAAAGCAGCAGAGTCTTATCCCTGATTAAGACTTATGCTTCTATTTAAATACTTTGATGTTTTGATGCTAGAAGAACGTTTAAATTAGACTGATTGTGTCAGCCTGAACAAAACTCTTTACTTTGGTTGTAATATTATTAGTTTCAAAATGAAGCGAGCCTAGCAGCCTTCTTTTAAAAAAAAAAAAAAATTTATAGAGTACTCAGATAGACTCGTGTCCCTTGCTATTCATCCTATGAAAATCATAATTTTGTTTTTCATATCTAAATTGACTGATTTGCAACGAATATACCAAATCACATAAAAGATCTCTCTGCATAATATTAGTTGATCTTATCTTAACTCCTATGAAAATCATAATTTTGTTTTTCATATCTAAATTGACTGATTTGCAACGAATTAATATACCAAATCACATAAAAGATCTCTCTGCATAATATTAGTTGATCTTATCTTAACTCGTTTATTTTAGTTCAGATGATATGAACATCAAGCAACGATACCACTTTAGTTGCCACACCCGACAACGAGGCTGACAACCCGCCGCGCTCATCAGCGCAAGGCGATTTCTATCATTTTACGTACAGATTCACATATATACATATACATTACCAATGACGTAACTTACTTTTTTTTTCGTTGCAAGTTCCAGAGTCTTCGAGTTCGAAATCGTATTTCCTTATCTTGTGTTTTGTACCTGGAACCCACAAAGTGGAAAGATGAGAGATTGAAAATCTCTCAGTGCGGTATTTAGTTCCAGTCGAGTTATTATAAGACTCAACAAACTAAACCAAAACAACACTGAGAACGATTATAAGAAAATAATAAAGATAATACAAATAAAGAGAACCACTGAAACAAAATTTAATCTTTTGTCATGCATATGATATGAATTAGGTACCCGAATGCAATGCTCGTGAATCTTACTTAATGCACAAATGTTCTTGTAAATCATTTCTTTTAACACTTCTATCTTGCGATCTAGATTCAACACATATCCGACTACATGTCATGCGCTACCACGAATACGTGGCCATAACCTGAAATTGTGCGATTACCATGAATACGGCGCATACATGCCTTCAGTTATGCGCTTCCACGAATCAACGGCGCCTACATAACTGGATCACGCGCTACCATGAATACGGCGCCTACGCAATTTCTGTTATGTGCTTCCACAAATTAATGACACCTACATAACAGAACTTATGCGCTTACCACAAATACAGTGCCTACATGACCCCAGTCATGCGGTACCACAAAAAGACAGCGCCTACATGACCTGTCAAATTTCCAAGTTTAATATTCAATCAATACATTACCACGGTCATGTGCTACCACGAAAAGACAGCGCCTACATGACCGGTCAAGTATCCATTTTAATATTTAATCAATTACACATATGACTATAGTTATGCTTCATGAGAAATTATACTATGCATTCTTAATTTCTTATCATGCATGCCACTGTTCACTTAAATTAAACTTATGATTCAACCAAATGAATTATTATATCAAGTCATGCATAAATTTTATAAAAGTATGATCGTGATTCCTAAGACAACATGCATTTATATCATACAATTCAAAACTTCAACAAATATCTATTGTAAGTCAAACAACTAGAAATCAACAAGCAATTATCAAGACAATAGCAATCAAGCAAACCAAATCATATTTCATATAATATTAAATCAAATGATTCAATCATGTCATTCTCTAGTCCCATAAATCGATACGGAAATAGTAAAATATACCAGACTTGAGGCTTATGTAACCATGTCCAAATTTCAACTTTTTGTTTAAATTGTGTCACTATACACATTGATTTGGTTTACAATTCAAAAGGGTTCAAGTATTACATGGTTCACTAATTATAGTCTCCATCCATTATATCACTTTCATGATTCATGTTATGTCATGCATTATGCAAGTATGAACCATTACGATACTTACTAAATCAAGCAACCAAATCGACAATGCTAATCAAATAATCCCACAATAAAATCACAATCATCAAGCAATCAACATGCAACCAAAAGCAAGCAAACAAACTCACAAGCATACAACAACAATTAAGGAAGTTAGAAGGAGCTAGGAATAACTCGAAATCCGCACCTTGGCAATATCGGGCACGATGTGGTTAGAGTGTTGCCGTGATGCACGTGATGTCGACGCTTGAAAAATCTTGCTTGTTCCGCCTGTCTCCATTAGGTTACGCGCAACCAGCAAAGGAGCACCAACTCTGACTCACCATGCCTGGCACTTTGCCTGTTGCTTGCCTCGAGTTATGTACACACCGGCAAGGAAACTCCGACATTTATTTCTCCATGAACTACTTTTTAGGATAACTCTAGTTTGGATGAGAGTTAGATAGCTAGAATAGCGAAATTTTAAAATAGTAAAGTGGTATCAAATTTGTTATTTCGAGATTGTGTTGGAGAAAATTTAAAAATGAAACATTTTTTTTCTCTTATTTCACATTTCCGAATAGTAGTTATTCCAACATTTACAAGGAATAGAAAATAGCATCTATTATAGCTATTTTGAATAGCAAAAATATTGTTTGGATGCACATTGCTATTCCGAATAGCTTCTATTCTAGAATAGCCTCTATTCTTGCTATTCTTGTGTCATCCAAACATAGCCTAGAGAATAGATGGGGATGAGAGGTGGTCAAAGAGGTGTTACGGTGAGAGTAATTTCAAGAAAGAAAGATTAGGAGGAATTGAAATGTTAAGGAGTGGATTCTCCAAGGTAAAATAAACATAGAATCTCTGAAGAGTGGCCTAGAAGGGATCCGACTCCGCTGCTCTCCAAATAGGCGAGCAGGACCCTGCTCTTCCAAATCAGACCGTTGAATTTTTTTCATGCACGGATCTCAACACAGATGAACGGTCTGTTTTGGAAGAGCAGGGTCCTGCTCGCCTATTTGGAGAGCAGCGGAGTTGGTTCCGCCTAGAAGAGCCATTAATCGGCTTGGAAAAATTACTGGGATTAGGTGTTACAAAATGAAATGTCCACGTGGTTAACAGGTGTCTTGATACAAAAAGGAATTCATGTTACAATTAATTCTACTTATTTATTGATGATGATTTGCGCTAAGCCCCCTATTACTTTAAATATAAGACTTGGCTTTTAAATGGCTAAATACTTTTTAATAAAAAGTCCCTAAATCAATATTTTTCTTTATTTAAATAATTGTTGAGATCATTTTACAGAAATCGAGATGAATCTCAACATGTTATAACCACATTATAAAAGTTTATTCAATTAAGTATTTCACCTCACGTCAAATAAAATTTTCAAATATTCATAAATTTAGATGTTACAATCACCCTACATTTTTAGAAACTTACAGTATTGAAATATTTAGATATTAACTAACATTATGTTGCAATTGACTAATAAAAATTTATGTTAAACTATAGTAAAACTTTTCTAATCATTATGACTTTACAAGCAAATCAAATTTAATTGAAATCACATAAATAAGAGCGAGGATATGCATTTTAGAGATGGACCATGCTATAAATTGATATCTTAAAATTTAGAGTTCAAACAGTCGATCCAAACTGTCAAACATAATTTTCATATGAAAATGTACTTAAGGACCAAATTTTATATCCTGTAATTTCTTTTAACTATATATTTAGATAGATAGAAAATTATTTAATCTAAATTTTTTGAACTGTCCGAAAGTAGTAATTTTCTATCTATTTAATAAAATTACAAAAAATATTTTAAAAAATATTAAATTCAGTCTTCAAATATATTCATATGAAAATCACGTTAAAGACTATTTGAAATTTAAATATAAAGATATAAATTGACAGTAAGAAGCATATTATCATATCTCTCTCTTTTATAAATAATACCGAATTTTGTTTTTAACGCGGCTATGAGCACCTTCGTTGTAACTAGGTTGGGACACTATTGTGTGATACAACAATTTTCTACCTCACCGAATTGCATTTGCCTTAAAAGAGAGTTAATAGAGATTCTCTCTCTCTCTCTCTCTCTCTCCCTTTCAAGCTTCCACGCCAACCCACAGCATTGGCTTCATCGGTTTCTCTCTCCTAAATATCACCAAACTGCACAAATCCTCATCTCTTCTGCCTTTTTTCTTTCTTTCTTTCTCTCTCTACACCCACCCAAATATCTAGGGTTTCAAACTTTTCACCTCGATAAATAGAGTTCGCTTTTCAATCCCTTAATTCCGCCCCTGAGTTCACTGGATTCGAGATTAATTTCTCAATTGATCGACATGACCTTTTGATTTGGGGAAATTTTCAGAATGGGGATTGAAAATGGGAACGGGCATTACGTGAAATTACCAAATCGCGACTCCTCACAATGCGATTCGGTGCAACCTGAGTTACAATTGAAAGATCAGAAGAATTGTTACCGGATTTGGTGGTGGATCAAGGCCGCTGTTATATCCCTCTTTTTGATTGGCGCTGGTGCGGTTATTTTGTTTTTCGGGGGTCCTTTAGTGATTAATAAGGTGACATTTTTACGTACTTATTTTGTTTGTGTTTGTGTTTACATTTTAAAAACGAAGCTTGTTTTATTGCTTTTAAATTAGCATTTATAGGTTTGAATCAGAACCCATCTTTTTCGAATATCTTATTCTAATTTTTAATAACAATGAACTTAGATACTTTCTTTTTGTTTCTAGTGTCATTAAATAAACAGTGGGATCAATCGCTTTGCACTTCTGAGTTAATGGTGTAGGTTCAAATCCACTAAGGAATTAGAATCCATGGTTTGAGAGAAATCAGCTGATTCCAAGTTTCAATCACAATCAAATTTAGATTGCCCCAAGATTTGTAATTGGTGCGAGCCATTGAGAGTATTTTAAATATTCTCTTGCTGTTAATTTGTTTCCAAAAATACTTTTTGTTGCCAAATCAGGGTGATTTTAAGCTAATCAGGTTCTGTGAAGGATAAATTGATGTATAATTGTACAGCCTGCAGTGACAAAATCAAGTTCAATTAAATCTTATGATCAGAGAACCACTATTTTACCGTACCAAGTCTATTTCAAATTTATCTTCATAACATATGTGCCGATTTTTCAGGTTATAGTACCGATCATAGAATGGCAAGAGGCAACGTTTAGCCGGCCAGTACTTGCTATAGTGCTTTTCACATGCATCGCCTTATTCCCAAGTTTTCTATTACCATCATCTCCTTGCATGTGGACAGCAGGCATGGCATTTGGATACGGGTATGGGTTTTTGATAATAACAGGTGCAATCAGCATCGGGGTGTCCCTTCCTTACTTCATTGGCTCTCTCTTTCACCAAAGATTACATGTAAGATTATTACAAGTTAATTTATTATTTAGTTCTTGATGCTGATATTACTGTTTTCTCTTACAAAATACCAAAAAGTAACCCTAAACAATGAGAAGTTTGCTATTTACCCTTGGAAGATTGCTTCAAAGTGCCCAGATGTCTGTTCTTGCTGTTTTGGCAATTATGAAAGAGTGGCAGGTTTAGGTAGTTGAGGTACTTCTTGTAGTAGCGTATACTATTAATTTGCATGTCTATTCTATTCTATATAGGGTCCTTGTTAGACCAATATCTACATTTAATTATAATTTTGGAGAAAGTTTATGTGTACTAGCAAAACCTCAATTTTTTTTAATACTAATATAGAAACCCTATGTCCTTCTTTTTAGAAGTTCAAAAATCTATAAAATTCTGGACCTTTTCTCATTCATTTGACCTTTACTGGTCTACTGGTGATAATATGGAGTAAATTGAACTTCTCTTGAGGGTAAGTACAAATGTTTGCTTGTTCTCTGAAATATAGGACAGTGTATTTCACATTTACTAGGGTCTGCAGTGGAGGTACCTTTTGTTTTACAAGCACTTGTGAGGGATGGTTTTGAAGTTTTGTATTGGTAAACTGGAAATCCATTCTGTAGGAAACATTGCCTTTCCCACTGCTCTCCTTGCATGACTGAGGAAGGAGGTGCCAACAGTTGGCACCTTTCTAAAAGTAAACTTGAGATTGAGATATGAAGTAGACCATAGATAGATGCATTATATATCTACCGGATAATCAGTCTTGTAACTTCCTTTCTTTTCTAATACTAATTTCTTTTGTGTAGGCATGGCTAGAGAAATGGCCAAAGCAGGCAGCTATTGTCAGATTAGCTGGTGAAGGAGACTGGTTTCATCAATTTAGAGCAGTTGTACTTCTTCGCATTTCCCCTTTTCCGTACATTGTATTCAATTATGCCTCTGTGGCGACGAACGTAAAATATTGCCCGTATATTGTTGGCTCCATGGTTGGAACAATACATGAAACCTTCATTACTATATACACGTAAGTACTCAAGTTTGATTTTAATATTTCTTTTGGTTGTGCACTTGAACCTTGATTAGGAATCTAGAATTCATTTGTGTTGTTAAACACAAATTAGTCCTATAATGTCCGTAAAAGTACAATTACCCATCCGCTTTGTCTACTGTGGCCTTAGGCTCTCTGTCGTGCAACAATAGCTTCAATAAGTTCTAATTTTGGTGCCAAAATAGCCTCAATTAATGCTCTACTAAAACAGGTGCAAGTACTTGTTTTCAAGGAATTCAGTTTGTAACGAGCCTTGATTTTACCTTTGATCAGACACTCAATTTATGAAATTTAGCATTTATTCTAAATCAATTTGTCCTCATTTACTAACTCAACCAGGAAAGAATTGGTAAAATATATGCTAACAATTTTCACACTGTGCTTGTATTTTGTGAACAGTGGTAAGCTAATATACAGTCTGGCAGAGGCAACAAATCAGGGTTCATTCTTAACATTGGATCAAATAATATACAACGTAGTTGGATTTACTATTGCTGCCACTTCTACCGCTGCAATAACCATTTATGCAAAGAAAGCCCTCCAGCGTCTCCAATTAGAGGAGGAGCATAATTAACTCCTTTAACCATTTCATGTCATAGAGGTTATACTTGGTTTTTGTGTATGTTTGATGGTTTAAATCTCTCGTAGTGTTGTTAGTTGCAGAGGAAAAGAGAAAAATAGGGGACTAAGTTTTTTTTTTCTATATTTTTTTTTTAACGGTGGGAACATTAAACGGATTAGTGCAATCTGTATCTACAAACCAAATTTGTAAATGTGTTACTTGGGTGAATGTGGTCTGAAATGCCTTTACAGAAAGAAAGTTCTTCTCTCTCTCTTTCTCTTGAAACCTTGCCGGTGGCTTCAAGTGTTCTATTTTTGAAACATTGGCATGACAGTAGACCAAGTCTACTCTTTATGAAATCTTGATAGTGATTATCAAGTATAATTTTATTAAATAAAATAATATTATATTCATCGTTATATATTTATAATATTATTTATAAAAAAAATATATCAATATCTAACAAAACATTAATATCTAATGCTAAAACATTAATATCTAACAACACAAACATTCAAAACAACATAACACTCTCCCTCAGAATAGGTTGGGTAGGTTAGAGCTAGAGTTTAGAGGCGGCGATTTGGGGTTTATAGGCGGGGAAGAGAAGATGACAACGAAAAGGTGAGGCAGAAAATGCAGTAGCGGAGAGGAGAAGTTGTGACAGGGGAGAGAGTCGAAAGGGTGGTGGTGGCCGGTTGAGGTCCCTTCTGTTTGGATGCCCCTCTCTCGCTCTTTCTATCACACCGATTGGTCTGTCTATTTGGAAAGTGAAGAAGCAACAACAGCGAAGATGTTGTGGCTGGTTGGGGGGGGGGGGGGGGGGGGGGGGGGGGGGGGGGGGGGGCGGCGGGGGGTTGAGGGGTGAGTGTCAGGCAGGAGCGAGAGGGCGGTTGGGTGAGAGCCTTTTCTCTTTTTTGCTTGCCCTCTCGCTCACTCTGTCTCATGTTGTGGCTGATGGACTTTTAGAACGTTGAATTGTGCAACGATTAGTACATGAATAGTGATTTTTGAGTTAGTGGTTGAGAATAGCGCTAACTTTGGACCATTCGAGTTAGTGAAAATGTCATTTAGATTGTATAATTGGAATAGCTATGAAATGAATGAATAAAATAATAATTAAACTAATCTAATATTTAAACTAATATTATATTATATTTTTTAATATTTAAACTAATATTATATTACATTTAAACTAATATTTTTTAATACTAATATAATATTTTATTTAATACTAATATAATTTAATCTAATATTATATTTATTTAATACTAATATAATATTTAAACTAATATTATATTGAATAGGGTTAAAATGGACCATTGGTATTGTGCTCCAATCATGCTCCACATCTTTATTTCATTTTCAATGTCCGAACAGTCGATCTGAACCATTCACCGTGATATTTGTATTAAAATGTGCTTAAAAACCAAATTTTATATTTTTTGGAATTTTTTACTAATTTTTTAGATAGGTACAAAATCACTGTTTTCAGAAGATTCCGGACCATCCAAAACAGTGATTTTGTACCTATCTAAAAATATAGTAAAAAATTTTCAAAAAATATAAGATTGTCTCCAAGCACATTTTAATATGAAGATCATACTGAGCGGTTCGGATCAATTGTTCGAACTTTGAAAATAAAGAACAAGACGTGGAGCATGATTGGAGCACAAAAACCAATAGTGCATTTTAACCCTACTCTGTTATATTACATTTAACATTTAAACTATATTATATTACATTTAATATTTAACTAATATTATATTATATTTAATCTAATATTTTATTTAAAATAATATATTACATTAATATTTAAATTAATATTGTATTATATTTAATATTTAAACTAATCTAATATTTAAAGTACTATTATATTACATTTAAAAATTAAACTAATATTATATTACATTTAACACTTAACATTTACACTAATATTATATTACATTCAATTTTTAAATTAGTATTATATTATATTTAATCTAACATTTTATTTAATATTAATTTAATTTGATATTATTTATTTAATACTAATCTAATATTTTAATTGATATTATAATACATTTAATATTTAAATTAATATTTTATTTAAAACTAATATAATATTATATATATTATATTTAATACTAATGTAATATTTAAACTAATAATTATATTACAATTAACATTTAAACTAATATTATATTACATTTAATATTTAAACTAATATTATATTTATTTAAATACTAATTAATTATGATATTATATTTATTTAAGAGTTGGGCTACGGTACTTCGCAAAGTAAAACGAGTGTTTTACTTCACGTCTATATCTTCACTTTTGAAACTTTAAAACGTCGATCCAAATTCAAACCGTTCAAGTTGATCTCCATATTAAATTGTGCTTGGAGACCAAATTTTACATTTTTTGAAAATTATTTACTATTTTTCTAGAATTTTTGAAAATCGTTGTTTTTCAAAAAATCCTAGACCATCGAAAAAAATATTTTTAAAAATTCTAAAGAAGTAGTAAAAACTTTCCAAAAAATGTAAAATTTGATCTCCAAGCACAATTTAATAGTGCGAGATCAATTGAACAGTTCGGATCGATCTTTTGAACTTTAAAATCGCAAAATATTGAGTGTGAAGTAAAATACTCGCTTTACTTCGTGAGAGCACCGCTAGCCCAAACTCTTATTTAATTACTAATAAATATTTAAACAAAATTATATTTTCATTTAATATTTAATGACTACAAATGATATTTAATCTAACATTTTATTTAATATAATCTAATTTGATATTATATTTATTAATACTATATTTTAAATTAATATTATATTACATTTAATATTTAAACTAATATTTTATTTAATACTAATCTAATCTAATATTATATTTATGTTAATACTAATTTAAATTTAAACTAACTCTAATTGAGCGGGATCAAATATTTTATTAATATCACTAACCCACTAGTTTTATTCTTGCTAACCCACCATTTCCATGGATTAGTAGAATAGAGCTATTTTTAAGTTAACCCAATTTGCTAATTTGTGTTTGGATCATCCAGGTTTGAGAATAGTAGAACTAACCTTAGTTTAGCTCTATTCTTGGATCATCCAAACACACCCTTAATGAGAATCCTTGACACAAATCATAACAAAATCTACATATCAGTTAACATCTTTCTGCATTTAACGATTTAGCGGTGATAAAACAATTTAGCAGTAATGAGTAATTGATGAAACCTAACATCGCATCACATACCGTACTAAATACAATAACATAATATAATATCAGTTTTATATAAACATAATATAATATAAAATCTAGAAATAATAAAAAAAAAGAAAAACAGGAGAAATGTGTATATATACCCATCACAACTTCATAATTTGGATATTTATCCATCAACATTTTAAAATTAACTATTTTCATCTAAACTTGATTTATTCATATCCTCATTTATTAATTTAATCAATTAAAATACAAATTACCACTAATAAATCATATAGATACAGTTATATCCTTCTCTTCAAAAGGACCTCCCCTTCCCTAAAGAGTTCAATTTAATCCTTTCGTTAGATTTTTTTACTAATGTGAATTAGCTTATTTTAACATGTGGACTTCACTACTTCTCTGACACTGAATATGAATCTTAGTTTCAAACAAAATTTGAATCAAAGTATTTTTTTTTTTTTTTCAAATTAGCTCAGTTCCGTTGTAATGCTTTTATTACAGTTTCGACTTGTTCATTTTTTAGAAGTATAAATTAATATAAAACACTAAATAATTACTTTAGTTTGGTCGAGAAACATTATAAAGCAAAGTCATATAGAACCGCTCATTATAATTATTCATATATAATAAAATTAAAGCTTCGGTAAACTTGCTTCTGGCAGAAATAGCTTCACTTTGAATGTCCATATGATAGACTCAAATCCGCGTATCAAATAAATTAATCTACATTCGTAAACAAATTAATGAAAGGACTGATTTAGTTTTTTTTTTTTTTTTTAAAAAGAGTATAAGCACATATATTATTTATTTATTTTTAAAGCTTAAAGACCAATTTGATACAATTGAAAGTTGAAGGACTTAATTTGATTTTTTTTTTAAACAATTTGAGGACTAAAGCTTAAATTTTCTCTAATTTGAACAAACCTTCTGGGGAAAATAGAGGGACTACGAGTTGTTATGATGATTCTGTATAGGTACACGCTGTAATCATGCTCAACATAATAAACGATCATAAACAAACCCACAATATATGTTCTGTAATCAAACTTAAGACCGATATGCATAAAAGAAGCGCAGCAAAAGATTAAAAGCAGAATTCTCTCTTCATTTGTGTTATTTTCAACAAGCGTCTCCTTGCCTACCAGTATTTTAGTACATCATTGCAACAGAACTACATTAATCTAAAGAGATACATATAGAGATAAAAGTAGGTCCATGGAAACACAATTTGCCATTTCCAACCTACAACACCTAAAACCCTAACAAACCTTATAATGTTTTAACTTTTAACCCAACCCTTAAATGGGGCTATATAATCAGAAACACTCCATGTTATCCTCATGCCTAGTGCCGTCGGTCACAATACAAACCCTAATCCATAAATACAAACTCTAAAAACCCTTTCTTTCATCAGCTGGATTTCACAGCTGAAGCAGCAGCAGCTGGTACAGCCACCTGTGGGTCATTAGCAGCTTTACTCACCTCTCCTTCTTGGACTTCTTACTACTAGTACCTCCCCACCTGTCACTTTCTCGGCTGATGCTGACGTGGCACCGGCAACAGGTGGTGCTGGCAAAGCAGGCAAAGCATCTTCGGGTTCATCGATAATTTCAACCGGGATAGGACGCTTCCGGCCACGGTGGAGGTGACGTTCACAGTACTTCTGGTCTGGTACGACATTGCGCCAGCATCGCCATTTCTTACCATCAGTTCTACGGCAACGTCCCGGTTCAGGTTCTGGACTCTTGCCAAAATCAAGGCACAGTGTTGCCAGTCCCAGCACTGACAAATTCAAGGGGGGAAATATTTAAATAATGCATCCCATATCAGAATTATTTTTGATTTCGTACTTCCCTGTGATAAATGTGCTTAGTACGCAACAGCAGTCCAAAAGAAGAGTAAACATTTTCCAAGTAGTAAGCACCATTATAGGGTTATGTATGCAACTACTGAAATTGGTATAGCATAGCCAGACAAAATAGCGATAACTTAGACAAGTTAAAAAGTACACCAGCTCTCAAACCTGCAAGTTATAACTATGCAAAAATTTTGTTTTCAACTGTCATGAAAATTCAAATTTCTTTTCCTTTTTAATCCTGTTGTGGCACTCTGATATACACAGTCATTTGTGACCCATGCATTAAAGATCATAATAGAAGAATGAAAGAGGATGTGGTGAGCACTTACAATACTAACATCCTTCTTTAGATTTATGTATATAGAGAGATGTTTGCAAGGAACACTAAAAATCTAACAAACTGGCATGTCTAATTTTGCATATATGCCCCCAAGAATCAACACTTGTATATACACACTTAGCTAATTTGCTATTGCAAAGTTGCACTCACCATGGCAAGATTATTTACTATCTAAGCAGAATACACACACAGCACACTCAAGAGACATAAGAAGAGGAAATATTACAAGTGGGAACTGTTCGGGGCCCGCAGCAGAGGCAGAGGAAGTGGTGACGCTTTTCCAAATGGGAAAGACAAGGGGGTCGGTACTGGTACAGCCGCAGCCAGTACCGATATATCAAAGTCTGTTGCTCCAACTCCTGCAATTGCGGCATGGAGAGCAGCTTTGACACCAGCTACTGCATCCGCATATGGTAATGCCGCT